>VZRX01022632.1:0-17192 GCA_013398075.1 Notiomystis cincta
CTGCTCGGCTCTGCTCTGCTCCGTTCTGCTCGGCTCTGCTCTGCTCGGCTCTGCTCTGCTCTGCTCTGTTCTGCTCTGCTCGGCTCTGCTCTGCTCTGTTCTGCTCCGCTCTGCTCCGCTCTGCTCTGCTCGGCTCTGCTCGGCTCTGCTCTGCTCTGCTCGGCTCTGCTCTGCTCTGTTCTGCTCTGCTCGGCTCTGCTCTGCTCTGTTCTGCTCCGCTCTGCTCCGCTCTGCTCTGCTCGGCTCTGCTCTGCTCCGCTCTGCTCTGCTCGGCTCTGCTCGGCTCTGCTGTGCCCCGCTCCCCGCAGGCTCTGCCCCGCACCCTCCCTCCCTGAGGTTCACCTCTCCTGGCAGGGGACACCTCTCCTGCCCGGCTGCCGCCATCGTTATTGGATCCAGCGCCTCTCCCACTTCCCTGCCCTAAGGACACCAACAGTGTCCTAAACCTGGGCCTGGGAGTGGGTCTCTGCTTTTGAAGCCATTTGCTCCCTCCAGTGTCTGTAGCTCTCCCAGGAGAAGCAAACAGTGATCAATCAGCACATTCAGCCAGGGACACAGGAAAAGTGCTTCAGGAAGGCGAGAGGCCACCTCAGAAGGGTCAGGGCTCCTAGGTGAGGAATCTTCTTCATGCCATGGAGCAGGATGAGACTCTTCCATTTGTTCTAACAGCCACACTGTGTGACTTAATTACCGGTTGTCCCCCACTACTTTTTCTTTCTTTTTTTTTGAGGCAGGAGTGGGTCCTCTCCCTTCAGGAGCGCCTCAGAGGCTGCTGCAGTTTAGATCCATTTTAGCACTGGAGCACAAGCAGAGCCCCATAGAGGGGAGGGCAGCCAGGGAGCTGGCAGTGTTGGCAAAGCCCATTGCTGAACTGAGGGACCTGTGCCGCAGGGCTCAGCCCCGTGGCACTGCCAGACCCCGTGGGAGCAGGGTGATGACAAGCACACTGGGATGGGAAGGGACTTCAGGAGGTCTCTAGCACAGGCTCCTGCTCCAAGCAGGGCCAGTTGCAAGATCAACTCATGGCTGCTCAAGACCTTGACCTGTCAGGTCAAAAGCCTCCAGAGATGGAGCCTGGCAACCCTATCAGTCCTGGCTGTCCCCATGAAGCAAGTTTCTCCTTGAATCCAGCCTGACTCCCAAGTTTCAGCTTGTGTCCACTGGCACTTGACAAAGCAAAGCTGCTACAGAAGGTGGAATAAATCAGTTCCATGCACTTACTCAAAAAAAAAAGAAAAGGAAAAAACCCAAAAACTTCAACAACAGCAAACCTAAATTAACCCCAGGAGCAAGAGAGGAGAATAAAAAACATCACAGAAATAACTACTGAAAGAACCAAGCCTCAGACTGAGCTCCAAGCAGGAAACTGGAAGCTGACAGGACATTTGAGGTAACAGCCTTAATAAATAATTAAAGAAACCCCAGTTCTTTTTGAAGTTTTCTGTGTATTAAAACCCTCACATCCTCTGATTCCCATCTCTGTGAATGGATGGTATGACAGCTTTGGTTGGGTTTGGGTTTTTTTGGAGCTGTGCAATAGCTTAATTATTACTATGTACATACTTTTTCCTTGTACTTTCTTATTTGCATTTGTTCACTCTAATAACATCTCATGCTGTGGTCTAACATTGGGAGTGTGGGATTCATTTGAAAGCTTTCCATTTCACTCCTTCCCGGGCTCTGACCAACACGGTTTCTTGGATGCATTTTTTTTGAGCTGAGCTCCATCTTGTGGGCTTTTGCTTGGCTAATTAGTCACCACATCCTTCTCTCCGGGAGGATCTCCCCTGGCCGCCGGCAGAGGAGCAGCCCCCTGCTTTGCTTGTGGTCAGGTGTAATCACAGAATCAATCACAGAGTCAGAGAATGGCTTGGGTTCGAAGGGACCCTTAAAGACTGGCTAGTTCCAACATGCTGCCCCTGGAAGGGACAGCTTCCACTAGACCAGGCTGCCCAAATAACCCACTGGGGAATGAAACCCAGATGGCAGAAGGTGAGTCCCATAATACCTGACTCCTGAGGAGTTTGGGAGCCATCCCAGTGGGGTGCAGGAGGAATCTCCCTCCCCTGAATCATCAGCCTCTGTCGAGCTGGATTTTCTTTTGCTTTTCAGTCAGATGCTTTAATTGTTTACTGCAGGTTTTGACTGCAGAAAAAGGACAACCATTGCTGAGAAATATTTATTGAGCCGTTACAGTGAACTGCTGCTGCTACTGATGAACTACAATTAATAGCAAGTAAATAGAGTTCTTAAGCAGGATTTTTAAAAATCTAACAATGCAATACATTACTTTCTTCTTATCCTCACAGTAAGGGCAGAAACACTTCTGCCATGTTATCCTGTTCAACCATTGCAACCCTGTGCTTTGCAAGATTGCCACAACCTTCTTTTTTCCAGCTAGTGAGCTTAGTAGCCAAATATAATAGGGGGATGCTTAAGCCAACTGAGTGTCCAAATCCTGTTCTCACACGCTGGGGAAATGCTGTCTCAGGGTAGATTAAATAACACCTGTAAAGTACTTTGGGAATTCTTTGTACTGAGCTGTTACAGTTGCCCTTTCCCAGCTCCTGTGCCGTGCTTGCTGAGTTCTCAAGGTACTCTGAGCCTCCCCACCCCTAGCAGTGATAAGGTCTTGGTAGCAAGCCAGCTGGGAGCACTGGTCTCTGCATCACTGCTCTGAAAGTGTGTCTGCCTTTCTCTCCCTCCCTGAATTGCTGCACAGCCTTGCTGTCTTCTGGCTGCTCTCTGGACTGGAACATGGCAGCTGGCTCAGTACCACAAAAGCAGGGTGAACCAATTAGTCCTTTGCAAAGCACTCTGAGAGCATGAACTGAAGAGGCTATAACTGGAAGGCACTTCTTTTTTGTGGGAATACTGTGGGTAAGACTGGCACCAGCTCCCTAAAGTGAGTGAGAAAAAGAAGGGCTGGATTCAGCATGCTAATGCTTTTTCTTAAGGCAAAGACTAACAGATGGAGGAAAATTGTCACTGCAGTGTAAGCATCATGAAACACATGCAAATAAGGGTCTAATATTTACAGGACTGTAGCAATACTTGCAAGACTTTGTGGACACACAAGACACACCCTCCCTTTAGGGAGCTCCCCTCATTCGCCAGTGATTTCTCTGTAATGCTTGCGGCTTCTCCATGCTGAGGTGGAGGGGACTCAAGGGGCCAGTGTTGCTCATGCCCAAAGTGCTCACCTACAAAGGGCAGCATCATCTTGGTGGCTGTGCCCCTCTGGGTGCTCATCATCAGCTTTCCAAAAGTGGCACCACCGAGGTTGAGTTGCTCTAAACATCTCCTGTACTTAAAACTACAAAAGCAACTGAAGAGCAAGAGCAAACCTTGCCAAAACCTACATCCCAGCCCCATACATGCTCTCTGCCCTCAGTGTATTTTTAGGGTGGTCAAACACAGTGCTTTAACGAGCTTAAGACAAATTTGAATTGGAGGCATTTGTGACATGGGCACTGAAACCAGACTATGGCCATGGAGATAACAACTGCCTTCAAACTGTAAAGAAAATCAGGTGATGCAATCAAAACCAGGGACACTTCTCCAAAGCAAGTCACTCTCACTTCTTTTGGTATTGATCAGTGCTTCTTTCAAGAGAAAATGAAAAATAATTATTGCAATGATTGATTTTTTCTTTTTGTCACTTAAATAATAGTCATCTAAGCTCCTCTTGCAATAATTGTGGATAATGATTTTTTTACCTTTTTTTTGTGCAAAAGGGTTGGTTTTGATCTGGAAAGCAAGCTGTCCAACCTTACTGCAAATTGATGCTGTGTTTAGCTATAAAACACCTATTTTAAGGATAGTAGTTTCTGGGGATGATATCCGTGGCAGAAGAGCTCCCTCCACCTCCAGGTTTGTTTCTGCTCCTGCAGGTGGAGTCACGGGGCCCCTGCTCAGTGCTGCCCTCAGCTCTGGGTTTCTCTGCCCGTGAAAGTGAGGCAGAATTGACTGTGCCATGGCAAATGGTGCACTGACACTTTGTCTGCAAGGCCTGTGTGGTAGCCTAGCAGACAGCAGCTTCAAAAGTAAAACATGAGTCAAATGGTTATGCAGTAAGACAAGGGATATCTGCCCCAAGGAACCCTGCCATCAGCAACTTCCCCTTGTCCCTTACTTCATCTCACTCTGTGTCAGTATTCTCCAATCTCTCCTAAAACATTTCCACCTTTGATTTTCCATCTGATGTAATTCCAGAGGATGAGTGTTTCTCAGCTTTTTTTGGAATACAAGCCCACCTTTGCACCAAAGAATGTCAGCTGAACTCCAGTACAGGGCACGTATGCCCACATCGGGACTAAACATAAGGTCTCAGCTAGACCTCAAGTTAGATCTCAAGTGGCTTCACTATTCAGGAAAGAGAAATGGGGTGATGAGAAGCTATCTGAGGCAGATGTCTTGGTATTTTCCTCAGATATTACTTTCTTTTTATGAGTGTGATCCCGAGAGAACAGACATCACCATCCCTGGTGCCAGCGAGAGGAGTGAGCACCAGGGACATTTGGAGCAGGGATGCCACAGCCCCTGCTAAAGCCAGCAAAGCCCACAGTGAGACAGACAGAGCACCAGAGAGCAGGGCTAGCAAGGAGCAAGCTGAAAGGCACAGGCTATTCTTGGCTCCAACTTGAATATTTGTTGGGCTAATTACATCAGACAGATGCAGCTGATCTCAATTTTTCTGGCAAGCAGCTCCTCCCTTCCTCCTGTATCAGACAAGCTTGCCCCAGAGGGAGGAATAATTAAGATGTGCAGTTAAACCAACTGTATTTGATCAATAAACACAGCAAAACAAAGCAAAGGCTTCAATGTCCCAAAAGGCCATCAATGGGAGGCCAAACTGAACCATATGAGCTCACTGCTTTACCTTGTTACATCTTTGCTGTCCTACATGGTCCTCGCTCCAGCTACCAGTAGTAAACTTATTTCTCTAATGTGGATTGTAGGGAATACCCACAGTCACCCTATGACCAAATGCTGTCACTTGGAGTATTTTAAAATCAATTAAATTAATAAAATAAAATAAATAAAAATAAAAATATAAAATGTAAATAATAAAAATAAAAAAATTAAAATAAATCAAAATGGGCAACTAAGATGCTGTGGAAGCCAGGCAGCTGTGAGATGAAGTATCCCAAAGCCCAGAGCATCTGTTCAGCATAACCTGAGAAAGTTAAGTCTTGTTTAAAGGCATACCAGCATTACTGTAAACAGTTATTACTCCCAGAAAGTACTAAAAGTCCCTGGCAAAATCCATTGGGGGCTTTTTACACAGAATATGCTTCAGATCAGTCATTTTTAAACACTTGACACACTCATTAGATATGGCTTAGAGAGCATCAGCCAAATCTGTGGCATACCTGCCATAGGAGAGAAAGGTAAAGAACTACAGTCAGCTACATCTCTTCTGGGGAGCATCATGTTGATCAAAATGCTGGTTAGCATCTTTCCACAGTCCTGGACACCAGCAGAGATGTAATTTTTGGATTTTTGAGACAAAACCCAGTGAAACAGCTAAAAGAACCAAGTAAGTTAAATGCAGATGAAGAGATTAATTGGCAGCCTGACAACTTCCTCAGTGATGCTCACTAACTGGTTTCCACAAGTGATTGCCTTCAAAGTGCCTGCTGGAGCTGGTCTCCACTGGCTGTGAGTAGAGCAAGGCAGACTGTGCCACTTGCCCAGCAGGACACTAAGTGCTAGTGCAGGTATCACAAAAGGGGCTCACTACAGCTGAACTCCCTTCCAGCTCAAAACAACCCCAGCCTTCAAACAGACACTTTGAAAAAGTAGCTACACATCCCCTTTAGACTAAACTGCAGCTTCTCTTCAGAGTATTTTTTCTGCATACTTGTTCAAATGCACTTAGCTCTCTCAGAGAAAGATTTAGATGTGGAATTATTACAGGATTAACATTTGGTTACCATTTACTACCTCTGTTTTCATTTAAGAATCATTAAGTTTCCAGTTGAATACGGAGAAACTAAAGGAAACCCTGGTTTGGATGCAGTGAGTTTCAATGAGATTAAAGCTATGGCTCCACTATGTGTATGTACTGAAGTTTGCCATATGCATAAGAATAAAGGCAAGTGCTATTTCAATCAGACCTTGAAGCTGGGGATAAAGCAAATAAAAAAAGTCACTTGGGATGCTTCAGGAGACTGAGGAATGAAGTACCATCACTCTTATTTACCCTACTAATTCAGCTAATGGAGAGTTTCTGCTGAAAGCACAGAACGGAGGTTAAGCATTGCCTTTCAGAGCTGCTTGTACAAAACCAGCTTTATTTCCCATCTTGCTAGAGCCAGTTTCTATCAGCAATGCCAACCTTTGGACAACCCTTCAAATTTTAACACTTACTCCAAGTTAGCTTAAGCTTTACATATTTACTTGATACATTAAGATCTTTTTCTTTATACATCATTTGCTATGGCATGCCTGCAGTCCAAGACCTTCTGGCAAACAGATCAAATCCAGCTCTAGAACCAGTTAGTTTGTTAGAAACATTTTCCAATTTTAGTGCAGTAAGAAGCAGCAAACTAACATAGGTTAAACATAAGTCAGAATGCCTTGCTTCAATAAGCAGACTATTTATTAACTGTATGAGCTCCTAGTATTTACTACTTAGTGTCATCTATCACATTTAATCCAAAGTCAGAAGGGTAGCACATCTTTTCATAACACTAAATAAGAGCTTCTAATCATATTGCACATACAGAAGACGTCAGGTCCCGTTTCTTATCTCTTTTATACTAAAGCCCTAGGCAACACAGGTCAGAGGGCCTCTCAGCCACACAGTTTCAGCTTCCTGGGTTTTCCTGTAACATATTTTCATTCTCACACACTTAACAAGCAGTGTGTCAGCTGTGGAGCCTGTGCTGTACTCTCTCATTAATGACTAGATATGTTTATAAACCATCAGTCCTGGCCACAGCACTTGCAGACTAACTTGCAGAAAACCAGCACTGCACTGAACTTGCAACATGCAACTCTTTACACTCATGTTCAGTAGTGAAAAACAAAGGTGAATTCAATTTGCTGACAGTCAACCTTCACATATGAAAAAAGAATTCTGTTTCCCTACCCATTGAGGGTTTCCTTCACTTCAGTTGGGAGGGCAAGGGTAAAGGAGATGGCATTTATTAGTAAGTTCTGGGCTTGCAGCATCTAGTCTGCCCTCATATATATGCATTGATTTTCTACAGATTAACCAAACACAGGACCAGTTATTTCAATATACTTTATTTTAAAACAGGTAGGTCACAAAGCACTAAGCTTAGCCCGTTCTGCCATACACAAGCTACAAATACTTGTTTGACAGTTGAGGGTCAGTCTTTAGTAGCATACATGAAAAGTGAATAAAAATCCATATAAAACAATATTCAAATAGTTTCCATAGGAACACAGATAATTGTGACCCATCTCCTAGTCATTTTTCTTGCATTTATGCCAAACCTAAATGTTAAAAAAACACTTAAAAATTCTACCAAGAATTAAGTTAACAGTCCCCCAAATGCCCTAAATTCGATGACTAACCTTGCACTTAGTTACTAAATATTACCTATACATTAATACTAGCTGAAGCACAAGTTGCTGGATATTCAATTCCACTTTCCCAGGCACAAGAGACTGGCAGACTAGCAACATCCTGCTCCTCCACTTCAGCTAGGAACCCTTGCTCCTTGATCTGCTGCATTAGTTGCCTAGGAAAAAAAAAAGAGTGAGTCAAAAATTGTTTCACTGCAGTCTACTGAAAAATGTAAGGTACATTTTTTTTAAATTGCCAATAAGCATGAAATGAGCTCTTTATGCATCACCTGCAATCCAGACATTATTATCATGTGGGGAAAAAAATAATAAAAGCAGAATCCATGCAGGTCACTTGTGGCTGGCTAAGCTTTAGGGTAAGTACCAATACCAAGCTGGTTTTGCCATTTCTGTGTAGAATTTAGATCTACAAAGATGCACCTGTATACACAAAGATGTATCTGTATACCTCATGCTATTCAGATTTACTCACTCAGTGCTCAATAGTTCAGAATTTCAGATGTGAAAATCTCTGACAATTTGACTGTCACTTATCCCACACCCTCACATTACTGGGTAGCTTGAATCAAGAAGAAGTATGGATAACAGACTAGGAAGAAGCTGACCAGACCAGTAAGAACCATGCAACTCCTTCCATACTCAGACAAGAGTTGTACTAAAACGCAAACTGCAATTGACTGAGTTTTTGGACTTAGTTCATAGATTCATAGAATTATTTGGGCTGGAAGACCTTGAAGTCTTAGTTCTAACCTCTCCCAGAAATGGGCAGGGACACCTTCAACTAGACCAGGTTGTTCACAGACCTGTCCAAACTGGCCTTGCACATTTCCAAGGATGGGATATCTCTTTCAGTTGGAAGCCATTCCCCCTTATCCTGTCACTACATGCTTTTGTAAAATGTCTTGTCCCATCTTTAAGTCCCTGTCAGGTATTGGAAGGCTGCAATAAGGTCACCCCAAGGCCTTCTCCAGGCTGAACAAATCCCGTTCTCTCAGCCTTTCCTCATAGCAGAGGTGCTCCATCCCTCTGATCAACTTAGCGGCCTTCTCCAGATTTGCTCCAACAGCTCCATGTCCTTCCTGTGTTGGGGGCCCCAGGGCTGGATGTAGCACTGCAGGTGGGGTCTCACCAGGGCAGAGCAGAGGGGCAGACTCCCCTCCCTCCCCTGCTGCCCACACTGCTCTGGGTGCAGCCCAGGACACGTTTGGCTCTCTGGGCTGCAGGGACACATGGCTGGGTCATGTCCAGCCTCTCACCCACAGCACCCCCAAGCCCTTCTCAGCAGGGCTGCTCTGGGTCTGTTCATCCCCCAGCCTGGACTGATACCAGGGGTTGCCCCCATCCAGGTGCAGCACCAGCACTTTGTCCTGTTAAACCTCATGAGATTGCCACAGTTCCACTCCTCAAGCCTGTCCAGGTCCCTCTGGATGGGTATCCCATCCCTCAGGTGTGTCAAAGCAACACTCAGCTTGGTGTCATCTTATAGTTCTAGTTATCTTAGGTGTGAGAGGCAAACAGTTGTGCCACTACATGGCTCCTCATGCATTACTAGTTTTAACTTAGACACATGTAATCATCTTGCCCTTTATCTTTCACAGTTTCTAGCCACAAATTTAGTTGTACACCTTTACAATATGTAGATGACATTCCAAAAGACTTTTGCCCATCCTAGAAAGATCTACACCATAATTTCAGTGATGCATGCCTCTCAGTTAAGGGCCAGCCTGTATCACAGAATTCTCTTGTCAAAACAGAAAACACACATAGGGCTGAAAGAGGGTGTGCTGTGGCCTTGGATGACAGTTATGTTTGCATAATTAAGCTCAGCATGCCTCAGACCAAGTATTAAATTTTAACAGCAACCTCGTGATACAGTAGGAAAGCTAATTATTCTCCCACAGAGCCATTTTTAGTTCAATTAGACACAGTTTTGGAGTGTTAAGGGAAGTCTAAAAGCTTCATGTAGTTTGAGAAATGCTTCAATTGACAGGAGATTTCACTAAGGGAAAGAAACAATACAAGCCCTGCTTATACCAGCAGGGTTAGTAAAAGAATAGAGGAAGCTTCCTCTTATGTCAGGAGTTCCCCTGAACTAAAAAGATTTTCAATAAACTTGGAAACAACCCAGATTAGCAGAGCTAATCATGCCTTAGGGTAACACTTCTGCCCAAGAGCCCTCTGCCAGTTCAGCAGGCAGATGCCAGTAGAGAGGTAAGGGCTTCCTCTTACAGGAAACCCCACTTTTACTGAAGGTGCAATCCATTAACCTGTGTTGTACTGCAGAGCACCCAGGTTACTTTAAACCACCGTTTAATTTGCAGTATCACACTATCCTTGCACTTAAAAGGTAGCCCTGCTTTCTTTGCTTACCTGTTTAATAACTTCCCAGGGAGATCTAGCACTGTGCACTGAGCATTGAGCCAGAGCTCAACCTAAACCAAGGAATAGCTCTCAAACAAACAGAGATCATACTGTGAAGCAACACTATTAAATGTCCCTGCATCCTGCATTCAGGATTTAGTAAGCTACTAATTTAGAAGACAACATATTAGAACTGTGACTGACTGGTCTCTGATTACCAGTCACAGAAGCTAAATGTAAAGAATTCATAACAAATCTGTATGTTGAGCAAAAGTGAAAATACTAGCTACAAATCCAGATGAAGACTCCTAACATTGCCCCTTCAAAAGCATCTCTCCTATAAGGGTGTACAACAGAGAGAAGTAATTAGTAGCATCAGCATTTTTCTAACCACATAGAAAAAACCTTCTGAGGCACTGCCTTCTTCCACACCAGGAGGTTTTACAAGAGCTGTGGCACCAAAACTACCTCTGCTTGTTAAGGGGTAGCCAAATTATATGAGCTGTTTATTAGAGTGATCTCAAAAGTACTGATGGATCAAGATATTTAGTTACTAACCATGCTGGTCTTGACATCACATAGTGTATTGTTGGCCTCTGGAATCCATTGAAAGTAGAAGCTGCTGCAACAGTATAGGCACCCATGTTTTCAAACAGGATCCAGTCGCCAACTTGCAGCTCTGGCATATTGAATCGCTCAACAATCCGATCTAAGCCATCACAGGTGGGTCCCCAGATGCTGCAGGAGTAGCAGCTGTCATCTGGCTTAGGCCGCTAAAGAAGAGAGTGGAGTAGAATTATCTGACTATCAGAACAGAGCTTCCAGAAGTAATATCATAGTTAGTGCAACATTCCAGCTCTGAAGAAAAAGAAGAGCTGCTTGCAGGCTGCTCTTCACCTCTAGTTGTGAGTTAATTCCACTGCATGCTTCCTAAGTTAAATGCCAAAGTCTGGCAACATGAAGGGAGCAGTGAACTGAGACGTGACTGCTGTGACAAGGATTCTCCTACATCCATGACATGTGACTACTATGTGATACTTCTGGCAGGCATACCTTTTGCAGGACTGGCTTAACGTGTGCATGATCATACAAGATGCAGTTGAATGATCCATAGACCCCATCATTCACATAGTACATAAGAGTTTTGTCATTTGCATCATCTTCGTCTGGAAGAAGTTGAGACACCAGTGAGAAAATGCTTGGAAAGAAACACACAGTTGGCTAGAACAAAGACTAGTCTAGATTTACATACCATCAGAACCTGTCTGCTCCTTTAACACAATTTTCTTTGCAATGATGTTAACTGCCAGCGTGAATGCTGATGCAACATAGTATCTTCCTGGCTCTGCAATAATATTTACTCCAGAATCTGAAGGAAAGTACTTATCCAGTGCTGGGTTGATTACACTTGTGATCTAAGGAAAAATCAAATGTCAGTACTTTAATTTCAACAGCTACTTAGGTACTACTTTAGAAGTCTGAAATGAAGTAAGACTCTCAAATTCAAAATAACATACTAATGAAACATCTAACACCTATTAACTTCTACTGTAATTTCTACTGACTGCTTTTGCTTTTTCTTCTCATTCAAAGTCTATTTGCAAATAAATTTATACAAAGCAACAAAAGCAGACATCGCTTGCAGCTTAAAGTTTAAGTAACAAAACAGGTCATGTTTGAAGCTGAAGGAAACCACCCCTCCCAGGCTCACTAAACCATTAATGCCCTGCAAGTACCCACACTTCAGATTTGATCTGTAGCCCACTTGTAGTGCTGCTACTTATGCACTATTCCACAGCTTACTGAATCTTAAATAAGTCATCTCATGGGATCACAATCATACAGAGGGCTTTACCATCATACTTGAAATTCAGCTGCCTTCAGGAACAGTTATTTCCAGGTTCTGAAGTTATCATTAAGCTGCCTCCAACCACACATGACTGCATCATGCCATGGAGCCCAATGACATCATTTGCTTTTGATGCCTCACATATGCCCACACTGCACTATGAGAAGCCAGACTTCATTAGGAGGTGCCAGAAGTGCTACAATGTCAGCTCACACTATTATAAGAAAACCCTTTTTATGTAACTTACTGTCTCCTCATGTTAATATGTAACATTTAACACCTCCTTGGGTTAGAAGGCAAGGTGCTCTGACAACACTGCTTTAAGTGGAAGTCCTGTTAATATCCAGCCCCCTTGTCTCTTCTGAAAGCAGAGTTATTGCTGAGGTAAAGCAGACTGGAAAACACTGAACAATTTAAACATTATCCAGAAGCCAGTTCTAAGTCAAATCAGACACTGACCTCGTATGCTGCCACCCCTAAGAACAGTACAGGCTCAGGACTACCCTTTCACCCTATTTGGGAGCAGTGCCAATCTATACAGTCTGAACTACAGCATCAACTGGAAGAAATCTATGTCAGTAAGAATCAAGCCTGTAGTTAAAACCTGCTTTACTTTTTTGAGACTTCTGCATGTTTGTGCAGTCACTTAGCTATGTATCTAATGAGCTCATCTAATGTTTTGATTTCAGATTAATTCCTCTTAATTACATTCCTGACCAATCAGACACATTTTTGCAAATGTGTCTGCATACAAACAGAAAAAGCAAGATTTTATTTAATCCAGATCAACACTCAAGCAGACTCCACAACCTGAGAACTTCTTAGCATAGCTATACCTCTTCAAATTTAAGCTTGACATCTTCAGAGCCAGGGAAGCCACCACCAATATCAAGCAGATACATATTGAAGCCAAGTTCAGCCTAAAACAAGATTAACAGCAACACGGTCAAGAAAAGTTTATAAATTATATCAGTTTAATTTATCAATTTAGCTTCTAAAGTAATGTGAAGTCATTTCATTAACACTTCAAACAGAGCTAACTCATATTCAAGTGACAGTCATTTTGAGTTTGAGCTGCCAATTTTAGTGCATCTGTAGATGAGTTTTGTCAAGCTGGTCAATGTAAGCTACCAAGATCTAAAAAATTCCAACAACTTGAAGTCAGTGACTTAGCTAGCTTTTAACCCCATAGAAGTTGTACACTTCATTCAGTTTTGCCACAACAGTTGAGCAGTAGCTGCAGAGAAAGTAGAACCAGACTTACTCCCATATCGAACACGCAGCGGGCATCGGAAATGGCTTGAACAAAGGTCTCCGGGTCTGTACATCCACTTCCAACATGGAAACTACAAAAAGATACAAACTATCAGCTGCTATTTGGCAAATTAGTCAAGAAGTTCTGTATAAACTCATGTTATACATGCAAAGGCATCTCTACTGTCAAGTAGACCATTTAAAGGAAACTTATTTAATATGACTGTTTTGATAGTGTCAGCTCACCTAACTCCAACAATGGCAAGGTCAAGTTCCTTTGCACGCTCCAGAAGAAGCCTGCTAGTCTTAAGTGTAGCTCCAAATTTGACACTCAGACGACAGACTGCTTTGGAGTCATCGGTGGTAATGCGCAAGACTAACCTAGGAACAGGAGAAAGTGAGCATCAGTTCCAGTGTAACAGACATCATCATCATCATCAGGCAGGTATGATCTCAGAATGAGACTGAGCTTCAAGATACAAGCAGATCTGTGAATCTCTTCCTAAAGTGCCAGTGAATGCTACACGATTAGATTTCACTGGTTAAAAGTATGTTTATTATTTCAGGGTTTTGCAGACTACATTAAACTAACGAAGAACAAGTTTCAGATAAAGCAGATATTTCTGTATCTTGGGAACCCAGGAAGAATTATAGAACAATTAGCACTACTTACTTGGCTTTTGGATGGGCCCTTGCAACTTTCATTAGTTCTACTTCACTATCAAATGTCATCATCTGTACACCACTGCTGGCAGCATGTTTGATTTGAGATACTTGTTTGCAGGGATTTGCATATATTATTCGCTCAGGAGGCACACCAATGCTCTGTACCAGCTGTATTTCCGTCTGAAGAAAGAACAGATTACACTTGTAGATGATGTTTCTGGCTGGATGATTAATGTAATCAGAACAACAAAAGCAGCACCACTCAGTTATGCCAATTTTACATAAACATGTCTTGTAAGGCTGAACAGACACGAACATCACGGATCAGAAGACAGCTCTCACCTTACTGGCACAATCAAATCCTGCCCCGAGAACAGCCAGAGTCTTCACAACAGCTCTGCTGTCGTTACATTTCACGGCGTAGAAGGGGGTCACCCGAGGAAGGGCCTTGTGCCACCGCACGTGCTTCTTCACAATGTCCCCGAGGTCAGCAACATAGAAGGCATCTTTATCATCCTACAGCAGACACACATCTTAACGTTACAAACAACAGATAACAGGACAAGCCTAGAGGTCGGCATCGAGGGGGCTGTCTTGCGGATCATTTGCAAGGACAGCTTGTTCTATCAGTTTATAAGTTTGTAGCATCATGAAATGCAGTGTTTTCCCATCATACTTACAGAAGATGACACTTCATTTATTTTTTGGTCAAGGATATCCTTGGCAGTAAAGCCTTCGTCAAGGAAGGTCAACTCAAATTCTTCTTTGCTGAAGTTACTCATGGCGTCCACGATTTCAGGTTTACGTGAAAGGACTTGGGTATGAACTGCTAAAAAAAGAAAAAGTTAAACACTTATTTACATTCCATACTTCACTTAGATTCATACACTCATTAAATGACCACTACTTTGTGCTCATATCCTTTACAATTATACAGCTCCTACAGTGATCATGTAGAGCTGCATAGATTAGACACTTGCATAATGACAGAACAGATGTAATCAGAACCAAGGAGGCATGCCAAAATAATCTTGCTAGCTGGAAGGCAAGTTCTGCTCTGTTCCACAACTCTATGATGTTCTACATCTACTCAAAGAAAAATAAAAATCAAATAAATACTGTCAGATATTAGTCTGGCTCCCTGGAAGTTTCTGCTGTCTTTTCCTTCACCTCCACATCAGAGCTATATTATGGCTAGTGTCTACTTACCACTTTTTTTTAAAAAACTACTCTTAAGCACTATTTTAGCTCACCAGTTTCAGAGGAAAGGGTTTACTTGTTATTACCAATAGAATCCAAGACTGTTACTGACTTCTGAGCAGTAATAACCCTCATTAGATCCAAGCCAGGTAAATATCTGGATTCTCAATACAGTTCAGACTACACACAAAGCAGACGAGAATAGGGCTTTTTTTGAAGTTGCTCTGTTGGTAGTTAGAGCTTCCCTGTTCTGCTCATGATCTCCCAGCTGCATGGAAACTTCAGCTGTCATGAGTGGCACACACACACTTTGAGACAGGTTCGTAATGCTGACCTGCAAAGTCTTAACAGTGATCTCAATCAGCACTTTGGAACAGGATTTTACAGCAGCCCATTACAAATCCTCATTGCTAACAGAAATCTACCTGCCAAGTAGAAAGTCCCTTGAGAAGCAAGACTAAAGAGCAAAAGCACACTCCTCTGCTGTCCATGGGCCACCCTTCCACTGGGCAGTCCAAATACAGAACGATGGCATTCTCCATCAAGCTGTTAAGCACTGTGCTACCTTTCAAAGACCTCAGCACTACAATCACTCATAGAGATGATATGGTTTCATGTAACAGGGTCCAGCCCTCTTCCTTCTCCCAGCATTATTTACACTCAAACAAGTCATGTAGAAATTTGAAAGTTGAAAATTATGCAAACTCTTAAGTTATGTTACTGTTTCTTTTATTTTCAAAAAGTCTGGCTATAAACCAATTGAAAAATGATTTTTTTATAGCTGTTACAAGATTAACGAGGTTCTAAGACCAACAGAATCATTCATTCCATGTATGTGTACAACAAAATTCATCAGATTTTATTTAGTGAGTAACTTCAAAACATCAGCAATTATACTTTATTTCAACCTTCAGAAACATATGGCAACAAGAACTACTTCACATCTTTTGATCATTTGTCACTTATCAGAGACAAATGAAATCTGAGATTCAAACTAGATTAAGCTCTGATTCTAATAAACCTAACAATCCATTGAACTCCCTGCTCTCATTCACGTGCAGATAATTCGCCCACAAGCTGGATTAAAGTCTTCTCCTCAAAGCCTCTTTGAAAGGACCATAAGAAACAGCAAATTAAACACTTCTCAGGAAGGTGCTTTTTACTAAGGAGAAGTTGCATCTCATCATAGACTTGCAGCTTTGCAGAAAGCAGTTCAGGGACTTCAGCTGTGGTTAAGAGAAGAAGATCACGAAGATCTTAGTTCCATCAGCAAGAATTTAGTTTAACCTCCCCTCTGCATGAAAAGAGCTTTCCTATTAAAATGTAAAAAGGAAATTACTTTTACTGGCAACAACAGATTTTGTTAAGAAGTTCTTGCAAGCTTTTCATCTCCACCTCATTGCACAATTTTAACTACAGTGTAATTAGGATACAAACAGAACGTGATCGTGTAGGTGCAAACTGTAGCCTCCCAAAGTACGTTTCTATTTGGACTGTGTGCTAAGTGTCTGCAGCTCCCCAGAAGAAAGGCAATTTATAATTTATGCTCATTTAGAATTTGTTCTCCAGAACATTCCCTTATTCAGCAGCTGTATTTAGACAGAGCTGAGTCATGCCTGCAGGCTCTGTACTCAAATAGCCAAGCTGCGTCTAGAAAGGGTGCCCGAGGCGCCCCTGACTCCGGAGCCTGCAGAGCGCTGCGGAGGGCACGGACGGGGCCGGCTGCCCTGCGCTCACCGCCGCCCTTCTCCCTGCAAAGCCGCCCGGTCCCGCCGCGCGGCCGGACCCGGCCGGACCGGGGCTGCGCTGCCCGCCCAGCCTGACACTGCGGCTTCTCGAGGAGGCGCCTGTCAGCCCCGGGCTGCACCTTTGGTACCGCTCCCACCGCCCTGCGGCTGGGCCCCCGCCCCGAGAGCCCCGGGGCGCAGCGCTCCGCGGGACAGGGGCTCCCTCCCTCCCCATCCCTCGGGGGCTTCAAGGCCGGGTTGGAGGGCTCTGAGCGGCCGGCTCCAGTGGAAGGTGTCCCTGCCGCAGGCAGCGTTGGAACGAGATTGTCTTTAAGGTCCCTTCCAACCCAAACTGCTCTGATTCTCTGCTCCGCTCCCTGCCCAGGCCAGTGCCCGCCGGGTGTGCAGGGGGGCAGCGCCCCGCGCCCCGGCGCCGCTCGGCCCAAGGGCGAGCCCGGGCGCCCCGAGCCCCGCTCCTGCCCTGTTCCTGCCACGCACCTGCCTTTCCCCACCCCGGAAACAGCCCGGCGGCCACGGCGGGGCCGTCCCTTCCCCCGCTGCCGGGACGCGCC
>VZRX01022632.1:17593-143274 GCA_013398075.1 Notiomystis cincta
GCGTCGCCCGGCGAGCCGGAGCGGTGGCGCGGGCAGCGCTTGTGCCGCTCGGGGCCGCCCGGGTGGCGCGGCTCTCGCCGCTCCCGTGCTCGGCGCTGCCTCCGTCCCTGACCGCCGAGGTTACACAAGGCGCTTCCCCAGCACTGACCGCCGTCTTCCCATCCGCTCCGGCTCTGACACTGGTAGCTGTTTCCCCTCTAAGGTTGTTTTGTGTTGCTGGCTTGTTTTTAAAATGAAAGGTGTAAGAAGGTGTCAACTGATCTTTTCAGTCCATTTTTGTTTTAGTCCTGGAACCAGTGTGCTTTCTGCCCTTGCCAGGACAGACATTTTCTGCCCCTTTCCCCCTCTCTTTAAAAAGTTCGAGCCTCACCCCACGGTAGACGCAATCCCCTACGGACTGAGTCCCTGCCCTGCAATGTTTGTGGGAGGATGGAACTGCCCTTGCCATGTAGAAAAGGGGATTTTTACACCCTGCCGCCTGTGGAGCATTAAAAAGAGAGGCAAGGAACTCTTCTGCAGCCCATGCTGCAAGGCAGAGCTCAGGGTGCTCCTGCTCCCCATCTCCAAGTCACCGAAGGCTATTTTAATGGCTTTCTGCAGGTAGAAATCCGGGCAGCCCCTACCCTCCTGCAGAGCTGGCGAGTGAGGACTGCAACGTGAAGAAAACCCTCCATCCTGCCCGGGAAAAAGTGATGGGAAATGCTGACTGCTGTGGGGTGTGGGATGCTCTCACGGAGGTACCCAAAGCAACAGGCTGTGCTCACTGGCCTCAGAGGTCCCATCCTCCCACCTCTCCCACCAAGCTCAGCTGGAAAACCCACTGTATTTCAGGCAGAAGCAGATCACTGGGATGTCCTTGTCCACCCCACAGCCCCTGGCTTCTGGAGCTGTGTGTTGGTGGTGGAAGGCATTGGTCTGGGGCTGCAAAAGAATCCCTTGAAGGATTGAAATAAAGGAAAACACCAAGATCAAACAGATAATAAACAAAAGGTGAATTGGGACACAGCCAAAAGAAATGTCAGGGGGCAGAGGTGCTGGTTTTGGTTAAAATAATTTAATGAAAGAAGGAACAAAACATTCTAAAATATTTTAAATATATATACTTGGTGTGTGTGTGTATGTCATCACACATCCAGGCATGAATTACAGAAGGTTTTCTAAATACCAGCAGGCAGTGGGGAAAGCCATCCCCGTGTGTAGCACCCACATGAGGAGCTGGTCCTCAGGACACTGCCTGCCCTCGACAGCGATCCTGGTGCACAAGTCTTTGCTGAGATAACTCATCAAAATCCCTGAGGAATTTCACACCACCTCCCCTGCCAGTTAACAGGGCAAATAATGGAGCTCACATGCCTCTAGATTTGGCTCTGTGGGCAGCAGATATAATTTAATTTAATTTTTCTTCTGCTGACTGTGAACAAACCGGGATCGCAGAATCACGGAATAGTCTGAGTTGGAATTAGGCATTGGAAAAGCAGACAGAGAGGGAAGGGAAGGGCTGTGCCACCACCACAGGAGCCAGCTGCTCACTGAGCTGGCTCAAAAGCAAGGACTGTGGTCTGGATAGGGACAATGGCCATCACCTGGCCCCAGCACTCCAACGCAGCCCTGGTCTCAGCTGCTCCCTCTTCACCTTCTCCCCTCTGGCCAGCGCTGGAGAGGGGCCAGTGGCTGTCCCCAGCAGTGTCCTGGTTTGGCTGACCTTGGCCGGGGCAGGGGGCAGGGGTCAGTGGGTGGGCACTGCCTGCTCTGAGACATGGAACTGTACCCGAGGCTGGGCAGCAAAGGCTGGACTGCTCCAGGGGAAAGAGGTGACAAAAACACCCCAGGATGCAATTACCTGAGGAACTGATGCATTTGTTAGCTCTTTGCAGATGCTTAATAGCAATGTTTTATCAGCTCCTTAAAAGGATGAGATTATGAAATATTTCATCTTCCTCCCAGTTCTTGTCTCTGGAGGATACTTGAGAGCTGGTTCTAACAGGGACTGGCTTTGAGGAGCATACCAGTTCAGGACCTCTGGATCCTTATGCCAGGGAACAGTCAGGGGCAGCTTTCAGGCATATCAGGTACAAAAAAGGAGGCATGTCCTTTGCTTCCTGTTTCCTGGCTAGTGCCCCAAGGGTCTGGCCTGCTGCTCTGAACGGCATGAGCAGCTGCACAGGTCCACCAGCCACAGAAGCAGAGCAGATCCTGGGTTTGAAGAACTGGAGGATGCTCCTGCAGCTCTTGGCACGTCACCACCAGTTTCAGACTGCCTTATATGAAGCAGTTGCTTGGGCCAAAAATGTTTTCCAGAAGAGGGCACTGGAAAAGCATTTGTTGGTAGGAGACTGTGGCCATATCTTCCTGATGTTTCCCCTCCTCACTTTCTCTCCACGAAGAGCCCTTGCTGCTGTGGAGGGACAGGGGATGGGGAGGACTGTCTGACTTGCCCATAGCTGTCAGTGTCTCCAACATCTTGCAGTACAGCAGCAGCAGCCTGGTGGTCCCTCACCCGGCTGAAGGATGGGTGTCCTGGCTCTTACAGACCCCTGAATTTGGGAGGAGCTGGAGCCAAGCCCAGGTTCCTTGAGCTTTGGCCAGGTGGGAAGAGCTGTCCAATGGGAGAGAGATGAGGTGGCCAGCACCACCACAGCAGCTGGAGGAAAGCTCAAGGCAATGCCTGGCATTTCTCCACTGCTTTCCTTCCCTCTGAGTCTATCCAGAGTTTTTGCGCTTCTTAAGAAATTAAGCCCCGTGACAGCTCATGGAGACTGATAAATATTACCTCCACTTTATGGATGAAAAAGTGACTCAGAGGAAGATTCAGTGACTTACCAAGGATTGCAGAGTAAATTCCAGATAGGGGTGTGCTGAGCTGTGTGAGGTAGAGGTACTGTGTGGGCTGTGGGATGCAGGATATGTGCATGGGGGAATTCATACGGTTACCTCCTGCTCTCTCCTGGGGCAGCAGCTCTTTGTTCCCTTTCAGTTCATTGACCACTGCACAGAGAAAAGAAAACCTACAAATTGTCCCTGTCATCCAACAAAGGCCATTAGAGAAAACAATGTTTCCAGGATACCTTTTTTGTCATCTTTTATTACACATTTTCTGGGTATTTGAATACAGTTTCTTGTCACTCAGTGCTACAAATGTGATGTTGCGTCCTTTTGAGTCAGAGCAACAAACTAAAATAACTTTGCAGTGGCTAAATTAAAGGAGATAGAGAAACCAAAATTCTTGTGAAGTGACTGGAAACCTTTGCTTTGCAGCTCAACTCCAAAAATGCTTATGGATCTGTTTTCTGACTTGCCTTTTTTGGGCGTAGTTGCCCAGTATGGTTAAAAATCAGTTCAAAACCTCACATGCCATGAGGTGAAGCACATAACTCTGACATTACAGCACTAGTTTTTTGTCTGAGCTTTGTCTAATCCTTCACAGTTGCAGATTTGAGATAGATATATATGAAAAATAAATTTCAAAAGTCAGTGCTCTCATATGCATGTTCTTAAATGTTCTTGATACATCAAGGAGTTTGAGTGTCATCATCCTCTGTAAGACCTCAGCACCCACCAGAAGTGAGCCAAATAATGAGATTTGACTCTAGCACTGTTATAGTTAATTCATGGATTCTGTAGGCAGTATATGATGGTATAGCAGAGTTTAAACACTTTGTATTTTAATAGACTTCTCATCTTGTTCTCAACAAACTCAAAATTCTCTGAGAGTCAGGAAGAAAGAGAGGAGCTCTTGCAAGCTGTTGAATATTAGCTTGAAAAGTAGAAGTCATCCTGTTCTGTGGGATCAGTGGAAAGGGAGCCATGGAAGTGAGAGATCCTGTGTGTGCAGCCAGCAAGTGGGGAGGCAATGTCAGCACAGCACAGTGGTGCTCAGCCCATATGCTGCATCTCTCTCACGTAAAGGACTGTCTTCTGCCATGGTGAAGCCACTGCTGGGGCCACAGGGCTTTGCTGTCACACGTAATTCTGAGCCCAGCCTGGTAACGACCTTGATTTACTCCACAAACAGCTGGAAAGTCTGAGCAGTTTTGAGTGAGGAAGCACTCGGTGCTTGCTTGCCCATGGAATATCACAATCAGATGATGACCACTGGTGGTGTCAGTGCTGGATCTGACCTCTCCATGTGCCTTCTCTGGCACTTGCTGCAATGGCCACTCAGAAAGGAGGATGCTGTCTGATGAGAGCAGCAGCAGGACCTGGAGATGCCACAATCTGCAGAAATTAACATTTTGCAGATTTAAATCCTAAGGCCTCTCCCATGGATCAGATCTTAAGGTGTTGTGCAAACACAGTGTGATTACAGACTGCTCCAGCAAACTCAGAGTTGCTGGTGGGGAATTCCCTGCATGGTGTGAGGAGACAGGGACCAATGGTGGCCCGTGGCACATTTTGGTGAGCAGAGCCCAGCCCTGTTGGACTTCAGCTGTGCATGTTGCTCAGACTGGCATTTGCTCACAAAGGTTTGTCTTCTGCATAATGAACGTCCCAGTGCAGAGCCTGGAGTACACTAATGATCTACAGTAAAAGTAAGGACAGCTGGAAAGCTTTGTGTCTTGGTTTTCCCCACAGCCTTTCTCCAACTTTTGCTGTCTTCAGATTGATGAGTGTCAGTAACATGTAGGACTTCTTTTTCTCTTAGGGCAGTGGAAAATTTAAGAAGCCCATCAGAAGCCAGCATGATTTCTTGGGGTTTGTGATAACATTAACCTTTGGTTTTCACCTTTGGTAGGAGGAATTGATGATGTGAATGGTAGAAGTGAATATATTGAATAGTGTATCAAACCTGTGACAGGGCTCAGAATATCTGGGGAAGAAAAAGAGAAAAGTGTACAATTCAGGAGATTATAAATTCTGGATATGTAAAACATAACAGGTATTCATTCTCTTCTGTGATAATTCTAGGTATATATCATGTAGCAGATAGCTTCCCAGATGAGAACTTCTGAAGGTTTTCATGTCAGGGGAAGGGAATAACACATTTCTATATCATAGAAAGATTTTCAACAGAAGTCTTTTGAGACTACACAACAAATGGTACAAGACTTTGAAGTGGTGGAGTTCCTTACTTTTAGTTCATATTCAGGGAATGAACGACTCCTAATCTTACCTACACACTACCCACTGCAAACAACCAAGAAGCAGCACCTCATATTGAAAGCCTCATATTTGGATCCGGCTGGAGTTTAGTTTCAGAGTAGTTTAATCTGGTGAAAAGCAGTTTAAGAGGTGATTATCTGAAGGGTAGCTACAAAGATGGTGCAAAATTCTCAGCATTGTCAGACATTATAGGGAGGAGCAATGGCCATAAGTTGTGCCATTGGCAGTTCTGGTTGGATATCAGGAGAAACTTCTTCTCCAGGAGAGTAGTGCAACCCTGAGACAGAGGTGGGGTGGCCATCCCTGGAGGTTTTCAAGCCTAGGCGAGAAAAAGCCATGGCTGGCCTGATCTGCTGCCTGCTGATAGTCCTACTTTGTGTGTGAGGTTGGGCAGGAGACTTCTTTTACAGCTGGTGTTTCTGGCGCTGTGTTCTGCACTCAGATAAGGCCATGGGTGATGCAAACAAACTCAGGACATTTCTCTGACTCGGTCCTTGAATGGCACGAGTTGAGGTGCCTGTGCACCAGAGATGTGGCAGGGAAGGCACAGAGGCATGTTGTGATGGAGGATGGGTGACCACCTCTCCCAGGAACCTGCTCCCTGCCCGTTGCACAGCCCCTGTGTTGGACCAGCGCTTCAGACAAGGACATTGGCCAGGATGGTCAAACCTTGCAGGCAGGGGATGGACAGCGTGGTGCTCCAAGCCTGTGCAAGGGGAAGGAAAGCAGAGAGCTGTCTTTGGGAGGGGGTCTTGGGTCTGCCAGGCTTGTGCAGCTGTGGCCTTGCTCCCTGCAGGGGGTTGTCCTTTGGCAACTTGTGCCTGGAAACCTTGGTTTGCCAAAGCACACAGGGCAAGGGCCAAACAGGCACATCTTATGTGTCAGGAATGACATTCAATCCCATATCCATTAGTGGGCTTTTACCTCCCTTCTTCTCTAATAGGTTACATAAACCTCTGAAAACCCGAGTTTTGAAAGGGTCAAAATTCAGATCCAGATTTTGTCATCTGTTCAGTCCTTTCATTAATAAGATGGAATAACTACTGACAGCAGTAATGGTTTATAGAGTGAGACAGAAAGTTATGTGTCTCAATGTGAAGCCTGGAGGCACACAATGGTCTTTTCTTTTCCTAGACAAATTGAATCCTGCAATTGTCCCATGGATGAGACCTGCCTGAAATCAAGGGCAGCTCTATGCATGAAGTGGTAGAGCAGTAGGAAGGATCAGGCCTTCAGAGGTACATTTTCATCATAATGCTTGAAGATTTACGTGTATAACTACGCAACTCAGGGTGAGACTGTGCCTCTAAGGCAAAACATATGAGCTCATATAAAGAATTTATCATTATAATAACAATTTGCATTTCTATAGAACCTTTAATCTTAGGATCTTAAAGTGCTTAACAAACACAAATTAATTAATCCTCACAACTCTCCTGCAAGGTAGACATGTATTATGGAGAGTCGCTAGCAGCTAGCTTTCCATTATAAGTCTCATTTTAACTACCTCCTAACTTTGCCAAAACTAAACCAATACACACAAAAATTTCACAAGAATGATCTTGTCCTGGGGTAGGATCTTTTTAGAAATTGTGGGGCAAATAGGATAAGATAGTTTAAGATAAGTAGGTTAAATGGGGAAACCAGAAAGACATCTCTGAATGAACTAATGCACACACTCCATTAGTCCAGAGGGGAGGGAAATGCAGAATTTGGGACAGACACATGCTTCCCCATAACTTGCTGGAATTGAGATTCCAAAGTTATAAATTATTATGCATTTTCTACTCTATTATTTATGAAACTGGTGAACTAGATGAGTACAGGAGGTGTTTTTAAATGGAAGAATCCTTTACCAGGAGCTTCACTGATCCCCAGCTATGAAGAGGAAATCACTGGGAGCCACATATTACCTCCTTTGGAGAGTTACTCTGTAAAACCTTTGGGAAAAGGCTGGATGAGCACACCCAGCGATGGTCTGGTGTTGTAGATGGAATATTAACTTTAAGGAGAAGATGCCGAAACCAGCTTGAGAGCCAGTGTCTAACAGCATGCCCACACATGGATGGAGAGCAAAACCAAATTTTTCCTCTGCACACAAAAAGAATCCCAAACAACCTAAACAGAAGGAAGAAAACCATCCTGGGAAAAAACACCTCTGACTACTCAGAGCTGCTCAGACCTGGGGCCCAGGCGTGGAGGAGAGAGCCAAAGTCTTTCCTGTTCCCTTCCTTCCAAAACAGGAGGGTGAGGTGTAGGTGGACAGTAGGGTGGAGGCTTGTCCCTTGGCCTCCGATTGGGGTTTGCTCTGGCAGGCTTACACGGATAGCAAATTGCTGCCACTCCCAGGAGGAAGGAGGAGGACAGGGGATTATGACTCAGGTGTTTGTAGGGTGGTACAGCCTCCAGGGATGCTTCCTCAGCCGGAGTGCCCCGCGCTTGCTCTGGCGCTCCGCTCGGCTCCCGGTCCCCGCGGAGGCGATCGCTGCAGCGCCGAGCCCCGTGCTGCTCCCCGGCTGCGCCTTCCCCCTGAGCCCTGGGCGTGCGGCGGTGACTCAGGCGCTCCGTGACACTCGCTCCTACCACGCCGTGCGGCGGCCCGGCTGCGAGCCCACGGCCCGCCGTGCACAACTGCTGGGCTCGGCAGCTGCCGTGTGTTGGTGACTCTTCTTAAGCTGCATTTAGTGTGAAAATAACTCAGAAAGGTTTTGTAATGTCTGTGATGGGCTGCTGGTTGGAGCATTTTTCAAGAGTATGTGGCTGGAATGTACAGCAGATAGCACCTGTAATGTGGAAAACATTTGATATAGAGCCATCAGGGAGATCCAGTGGTAATTTTTTATTAAAATATGGGATTTTACTCACGATGGGGAGTGAGACAGACTCTGCTCCTAGTACAGGCCTTTGGATATAGACAAGAGGAAGAATCCTCTTTGCAAAAGCCATCGAAGAAGGGAGAAGAGAGATTAAAAGGAGGTACAGTCAGCCTCTTGCAGGCAGGTGGGTCCCGCGGGCCAAGCGGACCTGGAACACTGCAGGGGCCGTGCAGGCAGCGCTCAGCAAAGTGCCAGCAGCAGTGTCTGCTGCCAGAGCAGAGCCCAGGCACCAGGCCAGGGTCAGCCTGGGGCACCCCCGATCAGCACTGCCTCCCTTTCACCACTGGAAGATTGCACAGATCAACAAATTGGTATTGAAAAGAGCTCCGGAGGTGCAGAGATAAGAATTATTTATGACCAAACACAATAGACCAGTGGTGTTTGTTTTGCAGCAGTTCATAGTCCAATGCCAGGACTTGGCTGTTATCAGGCCACACATTTAGCCAAATTCTTGGCATGTTTTCTTCTACTACGTGTGATCAAATGACCTTGTCCTTGCATAGGTAGGTAACATTTGGCCTTTGTTTTCATTGCTTTGATAGCTGTGCAACAGGTACAGCATGTGGCCTATTGTTATCAGCCTTGTTACAATGCTGTTATCAAGAGAGAGCAGAACTGCACTTCACTGCGAGAGCAAAGTATTTTGTATTCTGAGGAGTGAAGACCTTGAGTACTCTGCCCTTATCCATGTGAAATTGTATCTTGCTCTTCAGACAGCCTTATGAGTTTCAACAGGATGAGAAGATAATCTAAATATTGACTCTTTATGACTTTTAAATATCCTTCAACAGTTGCTTAATTTTTCATATGCGTGCGTTATTTCATACAAAAGGGCAGGAAGTGGAAAAAACCAGAATAAAAATGAAACGTGGGTTATTCTCTAGTAGTTCCTCTAGTCAGTACTGCAGCCCCCTGCAAAGCTGCACACATCTGGCACTGGGCAGTGGCCTTCACTGCATGCTGTTGTTAACAAGTGCTCTGAGTACAGCCTCAGACACAGGGTGGCACAGGGGGAGAAATGCCTTGAGTTTTAATCCATGAGTACTAACATACTGAAGCAAGAAGTATGAGGGATTTGGTCAGTATAAGCAGCTTGTTCTCTACAGGTAAACCATACTGCAGTTGTCTAGTTGCTGTTATTTTCTTGAGTCTTTCCATGGGTGACAAGAAATTAAATAGGTTACTGTGGCTTAGTAAAGCCTTGGACCTTACCTTCAGCTTAACCTGAGAGCATTTTGACAGTTTTCTTCCCAGTCCAACCTTCTGCTCAAAGTAGGCTGAGCTATGGTGTTAGAGCCTTTTGTTAGAGGTTTAGTTTTCCCTGTCCCCAAACCATCAGATGGAGATCACAAGGCCAGAGACAGCTTTCTCCTTCCTGCTTTCTCTGCTCTCACATTTGGTTGCTCAGTGACTCAGCCTCATTCAGCACCTGGGTGTTTCCAGGTGAGATAGCAATAGCAGAGATCTCTCATGGCACAGCATCAAAGTCCTCCTGTACAACTTCTGCTCCACTTGGCTGGTGTGCAGGTGGAGAACACTGTGCTGTCACTACCCATCTGACTGCTGAGGGGTCTCCAAAATTAACTCACCTTGGATTTAGGTCCCCTGCACAGATGGACTCCTAGCACTATTGAGAAATGAGAGCTCTCCAAACTGGATATGGACATCCAGACAGCTGTCAGACCAAGCATGGATGTGCCCAGTGAATTTACCTGTCTGTAGGGTTACCCAGTCCAGAAAACAGGCAGACAGGATTGCTGGTGATGAGGGAAATGGGTTTCACTACCCAAGTCCCAAATTTGGGGGCACCTTATTAGGTTGGATGCCCTTTGGTGTGCATAAATGCACAACAGCTTCAATGCACAGCACCTCTGTGCAGGTGTGTTGTGAGAATCCTTTGTGCATTTTACACTTGCCCACATTAACATTTGTGTTAACACACTGACACTAATGCTCGTATGTGTGTGTGTAATTTTACTAATAACTCCACTATTTTCTCTATTGTAAGTATCATGTTTCTTAAACATTTCCTGTGTGGAAGTTGCAGTATTTAAAAGATACTTGTGTTTGGTTTATCAGGAGAATTACAGTGTGAAGAAGGTGCAGGAAGGAAAACCATATAAAAAACATACAGGGAAAACAACCAGATCAGCCTGTGCTGTGGATGAAATCAATGGTGTGTGACACCCTCCACTGTGAAAGGAAGAAAAGGCAATGAGGGAAACTGTGGTGATGTTAGGATTACTTTCACAATGGCAGACATTAATTCAAGGACATTTCCATGGCCAAAGACAGTCACACTTCGTGATGATTCATGACCAGCAGCTGATTTCCGGTGTTCTCGGTGGAAGCAGAGCAGGCTATCAGATGGGTGAATTTCTTACCATGGCTCTGGCTGCTGTGGGCCTGCAACAGGAGCATGCTGGATAGCTCTGCTTCCACCTTACTTCCCACAGAGCCATGGCCAGACGTAACACAGCAGTGGGAAGTTCAGGTTTCCCAGATAAAGTGCTTCGCACAGTTGGGATTTTTAGGAAAGCAGGGCTGCAGAGTACATTGAGTGCACGTTTCTTTCAGTAGTTTACCTACTATACCATCAGGAATGGGCACACAGAAATTGCTCTACCACAAACCCAGCATTAAATCTTGTCTACACAAGGACCTATGTGTTGTGGTTTAACCCCCAACAGCAGCCAAGTCCCATGCAGCCCCTTGTTGACTCCCCCACCAGCAGGACTGGGGAGGGAATCAGAAAGGTAAAAGCTGGAAAACTCATGGGTTGAGATAAAGGCAATTAAGTAGGGAAAGCAAAAGCTATGCACACAAGCAAAGTAACAAGGAATTAAATCACCACTTCCCAAGGTCAGGCAGGTGTTCAGCCATCTCCAGGAGAGGAGGGCCCCATCACACGTAACTGTGACTTGGGAAGACAAACATCATCACTTCAAAGATCTGCCCTTTCCCCCTTCTTCTCCCCCCCTTTATACACTGAGCATGATGTCCTATGGTATGGAATATCCCTTTGGTCAGTTGGGGTCACCTGTCTGGCTGTCTTTCTGACTAACTTCTCGTGCAGCTCCACTGTCCTTGCCAGCGTGGCAGTATGAAAAGCAGAAACAGCCTTGCCTCCGTGTAAGACCTGCTCAGCAAAACCAAAAACATCTCTATTATCAGCCCTGTGTTCAGCACAAATCCAAAACACAGCCCCATACCAGCCACTGCAAAGAAAATTAACTCTATCCCAGCCAAAAGCAGCACATTGTGCTAGCCTGGCAGCAAGGGTAGTGCTGGAATTATTTGAGAAGGGAAGAGAGAGGACACAGAATGAGTGTGGGAATCAGGAGGGTGGGCTCCATTTCATTCTCTGTTGTTGAATGAGTAGAAGCCAGGCACAAATGATCAGGCACTAATTCATCCCCCAGACTTTAGTTTTCTGACAGCAAGGCACCAGGTGACTCCTGGGTAGGAGGCAGGCACAGAGAGGAACTTGTCCCTTCCAAAAAGGGACTCAGATCTCCTTGCATATGCCCATCTTGCTATCTTCCTTCACTGACGGCAGAAGGATTGTAGATGCCTAAAGCTAGAAGGAACAGCTTGGCCTTTGTCTTTTTTCCCTGTCATAAAGGGAGGATAATGATGATGACCTTTTTAAAGAGCTTCTGACATCTACAGATGAAAAAATTAAACTTGTAAGGGATTATTATTATTATTGTTATATATCTTTGAACAGAGGGAGCAATGACGTTTCTGTGACGTTTTATAATGCACATGAAATGCTGCCATAATAAAGATAATGACACGTATGATGGACAAAGCGTGCTTAGTTGTGGTATTTGGCAGTGATCATTTGGCTTATTTCTTTTCCTGTGCATTGTATACAGAAAAAAAAAAAGAAAAAAAAGAACATTAGCAGATGCCTCTTGCAAATCCTGCTAAAATTAAAACTCCGCTAAATTGAATGCATACACAACTTTTTCAGGCTTTAGAGAAAACACACAAGTTAAGCTATTTTAGAAACAGGTTTTTGAAAATGGGATTGTTGATCTCTCTGGATGGCATCGTTATTACACTGGTAAGAATGCTGACCCTCCTGAAGCTGACCCTCCTGCAGGAGCTGGGCATGAGAACTGTGCTCAGCTCTGTGGGATGCTCATTCTTGACTCCAGCCATGATATTTTGCCATCTGCCTTTGAGGGGGTTGGGCACTGCAGAGGTCTCTCAGGAGCAGTTAGCCTGGGCTCTGCTTTGCCTTGTGTCTCCCTCTCATGTGCACCCAGGCAGAAGGGGTAAAAGGACATTAGAAAGGACCTGAAGTGTCAGATCAGTGATCCACACAGGCAGTAGCCAGGGTCTGAGGACAGCAGCAGGAGATGCTATTTAAGGAGAGCATATCAGCCTGGTCACCCTCCTGGTCAACTGCCACATTCAGGCCTGCAACCCACCCCAGTCATTTTAGTATCCATCTATGGGCCTCTCACCCTTTTCTACTCTGTGGTCAGTACCCCTAAAGCTCCCTATGGCAGCACAAGAAGTGAGTCCGTGGATTAAACGTGGTAAAACCTGGCACAGGCTTCCCAGAGAGGTGGTAGGTGTCCCATCCCTGGAACCATTTAAGGTCAGGTTGAATGGGGCTCTGAGCAACCTGATCTAGTTACTCTCCCTGCTCATTGCAAAGGGGTTGGATTAGAAGACCTTTAAAGGTCTCTTCCAACCCAAACCATTCTCTGATTCTATTATTGGTCCATGGCTAGTAATAATATGGCTTCACTTTTCATTCCATTTCTAAGAGTTTTTATTGGCTATCTTCACTCCCTCATTTTTCAGAGCAAGCTTAGCCAGGCTGATTTAAGTGGTAAAGTGAACCATGATGTAACCAGGTCTTGAGATCCATTGCAACTGACTCCACTAATGAGGCTGAATGTTGTACATGGCCACCGATTCTGTGGCTGGAGAGAAGGCACTACAAAATGTGGGTATGACACATCCCCATTTAATAATAAAATGAAATAAAAACCTTCTTTCCCCAAGACTATTTGGCAAAAGTTTCCAGGAAATAGATGACAGAGGGAGACCACTAGATGAACTAAATATGAAATTTAATATTCACATAACAGGCTCAGTAATACTCACTGATCTTTGAAATTTCACTGTCAGAACATGTCAGAAAGAATTTTGAGGCTAAATTTTGCAAGAAACAATCTCATGAAAATCATTGTCCTCAAATCTAAGGCAAAAACTTTGATTCATCCCCTGGCTTAATCACTGAGTCCTAGCCTTAATCTAATCTGTGTTTGGATTTATGTATCTGGCCCACCTCCAGCAGTAGCAAGACTTGGAAAGAGGCAGCCCACTGCTCTATGGAATGAAACATTCCAAAGATTTGGCAAACTAGCACTTCACCATCAGGCAGTCTGAAAACCATACTAACACTTCTCCACTAATGGAACCAGACAGTCAAGATCGAGGGTAGGGAGAGCACGAAGGAATGAACCTTTCCTCTGAAGAAGCATCCACCAGCACTGGCAAACAAATTGGGCTGTGCGTTTTTTGGTCCTGAGGCCAACAGAGGGCAAAACAATCAGTCTCTGAAAGAGACATTGAGGTTGACATTGAGAGATCTGCTGTTGGTAGCCCTTGGCCCATACTATCCCCTGGGCTGGCCCTGGCCACTCTTTGGGACATTACTTGAATCTCTACCAAAACCACTCCAGGGACTGTGCCAACTGCTTGGGCAACAATAGGCCAAAGCCCAGACCTGTCCCCTGCTTCTGTTCCCTTTCCTGAGATAATTGTGGCATTTTCCCCACCTTTTGGGGACATTTCTGCCTCAAGAGATGGCCTACAGATGATCTACACTGGTGCTAGAAGAAGGCAACTGCAATTCTCAGGTGTGACTCAGGTAAAACATTTGACTCTCCCATAGCTCACCTCTCAGTGCTCAGCTGCCTGTGAGAGGGTTTGTGGGGAAAGGAGAAACAAAAGGATACTGGCAGTTTTGCTTCTTCCTAAAGTCTTCTTCCTGCTGGGCTAGCCACTCATCTGATAAAAATGCCCTTGCAGTCGCTCATGCCCAGAGCTACAGGAATCCTGAGGCTGCTGGAGGGAGGTTTGGGTCTGCGGGTGCTGCTACACGTTACAGCATTTCTGGCTGCAAAGCTGCTCTGGGAAAGGCTGTCCTGGTTAAAGTCATGGCTCCACTGTGCACCTGCACTGCTACTTTCTGCCTTTCCAGATGAGCCACCATAAATGTCTCTAAGGTGATCCACAGGGACTGAAAGAAAGAAAGCAACCTTTCTTTGGAGGAAACGAGGTAGCTGGTTGTAGCAATCTTTCATTTTTTCTACCTCTTTGAAGATCATAGAGCAATATCTGCCATGAACAAATTAATCAAATTAATCCTCCATTTCTAGAAATTAGCTAATAAATAATTTAATCTTTAAGTCTTATTTTGTCCCCAAGATCTTTTGGTATAATATCAGTAGCTGGTAACTCATTTTAGTGCAGCTCATGTGAGCACTACCTGTGTCAGTGACTATAAAAGTGCCTCCTGACACCCACCCATGATTTTCACCTCAGAATCACAGAATCACCACAGTTGGAAGAAACCTTCTAGATCATCTAGTACCATAAACTCAGCACCACCATAAACACCCTTAAACCATATCCCCAAATGCCAAATCCAGACACCACTTGAACACTTCCAGAGATGGTGACTCCACCAATGCCCTGGACAACTTATTCCAATGCCTGACCCCTATTTCGGTGGAGAAAAATTCCTAATATCTAATCTGGAGCTCTCCAGCCATGTTTTAAAGCTATTATTTCTCATCCTTTCACTTTAGATGTGGCAGAAGAGACCAATCCCCACTTCACCAACCTCCTTTCAGGTAGTTGTAGAGAGCAGCAAGGTCCCCCCTGAGTCTCCTCCAGAATAAACAACCTTAGTTCTCTCAGCTGCTCCCCACAGGACTTGTTTTCTAGACCCTTCACCAGCATTGTTGCCCTTCTTTGGACATGAAGGCTTTAACTGAGATCCATCCTGCCCTGATATATGGACATCAGCTATAAAGCCATAGTCTTGGTGCAGCAAATGGCTTCATCACATGTTCAAATTTAACCTTGAGTTCAAATCCTGCAAGTTACAGTCCTTTAGCACACTTCTGAATGCTGAGAACTGAGCCTAAGAGACACTGGAGAAGGCCACCTTCACAATAGCTTCATCAATCTTTGGAACTTTCCTTGCTGCCCAGTCTGCTGACAGAGATTAAATTAATCAAAGCTGATTCTTCAGAGGAGCCAGAGTAACATGCACCGGGGGGCTGTCCAAGTTGGATCTCTGGATGGACATCAGTACTGCCTTCTTTCCACCTCCTTCTAACTATCTGACACCTTTTCTATACAGGAGATCTAAATCCCCTTGGTCTGGCAGCCAGAACTGCAGGGAAGGTCCTGCATCTGTGCAAGTGCCCTCACAGGGCCAGGGGATCTCCCCAGAGCATGGCTGCACACATGCACAGAGCTGGTGCCAAATTTGGACTATACCTTGCACTCCCCATGGTGCAGGGACCTTGTCAGTGGGGAATTCTGTTTCCCACCCAAACATCTGCAGGATAAGGGCCCTTAAAGTGCAGGGGAGATTAGGATCTGGTTCTGTGTGGTATTGCTTGGAGGGCTGTGCCCAACTCAAATTGCACCTACCGTTGGGAGCTATGCACTCACCAAAGGGAAATGCCTGTCTTGAAATGAGCTCATGCTGCTGCACTGTGTTCTGTGCCTGTCAGCACTTTTGTGGACTCTCATGTTTGCAGATATATGAATTATCCCTTGGCAGATGGCTGGTTTCACCCTCTTCTATTCACACATGTGCTTAAAGTGAATATAAAATCATATTCACTGTAAGCTTTTCATTCATAGTCTTATTATTGACATGAATAAGAAAAGAGGTTTCTATGTAGGCACATTGTCAGCCCAAACAAACCATTCTTCTGGGCAGGATCAATGAAAAGAGACTAGGTGATCTTCTGGGGTTCCTCCAGCCTTATAATTCTCTGAAAAGGCCAAGGACAAAGCTGATCTCATGGCAGGTTAATTAAGCACAGTATTTCTATTATATTGACTCCTAACTGTGTAAATTAGACATCTCTTCATACTTATTTTTCATATTCCATGTAAAAAAACCACAAATACGATCTATCTTCATACACAGATGTCTGTAGGTAAAGGCAAACACAATCAGTAAGTTGAAATCCTACCACTTCTTCATTCTGCTTCTCTGTATGACTTGAGCAAGGATAATTCACTTGTTTTACTTACCACAGGCTATAAATACATTTTAAATATCTATTTATGTATTTATTTGCATGTATAAGGTGGGATCTCTTCTGGAGCCTGGATTTGCCTCCCCCTTTGGCCCTAGTCTGACTTTAAGCTACCTGAGCATGCAGAGGATCCTTGCTCCCCTCTTGTGCCCAACTCCACTCAGGGCTGTGGGGGAACTCAGCTTTTTCCCTACATGCAGAACATGCTACCCCACCCTAGGCTGGCATCCCTGCCTGGGAATGGACAGGCTGCACAGGGGCAGGACACCCTGCCAGTGACAAGAAATAGTAGGAACTAGTGCATGGAATGATGGAGTCATTAAGGTTGGAAAAGACCTTTAAGACCATCAAGCCCAACCATTAACCTCACACTGCCTGGTCCACCACTAAACCGTGTCCCCAAGCACCACATCTGTGCAACTTTTAAATAATGCCTGGAGGGATGGTGGCTCCACCACTTCCCTGGCTAGCCAGTTGTAACGCTCGGCCACCCTTCCCATGAAGAAATTTTTCTTACTATCCAATTTAACCTCCCCTCGTGCAGCTTTAGGCCATTTCCTCCTGTCTTACACTTGCTACCTGTGAGAGAAGACTGACCCTCACCTGGCTACGACCTCCTTTCAGGTAATTCTAGAGAGCGGTGAGGTCCCCCCAGAGCCGCCTTTCCTCCAGACTGAAGACCCAGCTCCCTCAGGCTCCTGTGTAGGTGTGTGGCCTTGCTGCTGGGTGCCACACGGTGCAGGCTGTGCACAGGGTCCATTTGCTGGCAGAAAGGAGCCGTGGTGGCCCCGAGGCGGCGCGGTGCGTGCGGGCTGCGCTGCACACACCCAGCAGCGGCTCGCCGAGCCCATTCACCGCTCAACGGGACAACAAAGCCTTGCAAACATGATGCACTAGTAAGAGATTAGTCCACCCAAGAGAACAGTCATAAACTAAAATGGCTTATAAAATAAAGCACATCATTAAGTACAATTGAGGTATTAAGTAATAAAGTTTGAAATACAGGATGAAATTTCTTCCTGTGTGCAGGGTCAGCGAGCGCCCCTTTGCTCTGCAGTGGGATTGGCAAATGGACCTGGTGAAAGGACTTCATACTCCAAGTGTCCCTTGGGACAGCAATGACCATTCTCTTGTCACTGAGTTTTGACACAGCACCAACTCTGCTAAAAATCCTGTTTGCAACAACAGGAGCAGGTCTCTGGTGAATAACTGGCCAGAGCACCATTTTCTGCCAGGGTGCAGTCCATGGTGCCTCTTCAGGGGATCAGGGTGAAGGAAATGTGATTATACAGTTGTAGTGTCCAAGAAAAGCAGCTTTCTCAAAGACAGGCACCCCAAATCGTGTTACTGGTGATGCTGTGTTTGGCAGTGAGAGCCCAGCTGAGCTATGGGAAGCTAAGTCAGATGTGCTGGAAAGGTGCTCGCAGATGACACCACTTGTAAATGTAAATCCAAGCAAACTGGTGAAGTCATTGAGACCTCTTGAGTGAACACTGCTGAAACCCTCCAGCTTTTTAGAGCTGTACCCTAGATAAGAGCTATGTTTGACTGGTTCTTGCTGTAGACATGTATTTACCCTTCCCTAAGATAATTCTGTTTCACCTTTTTTTTCTGACACTCTTCAGGCAAGTAGGCAAAAGACCAAAATGGCTACGCCTTGCAAAATAAAATAAATTTGGCTCTTTTCTTTTCTTTTCTTTTCTTTTCTTTTCTTTTCTTTCTTTTCTTTTCTTTTCTTTTCTTTTCTTTTCTTTTCTTTTCTTTTCTTTTCTTTTCTTTTCTTTTCTTTTCTTTTCTTTTCTTTTCTTTTCTTTTCTTTTCTTTTCTTTTCTTTTCTTTTCTTTTCTTTTCTTTTCTTTTCTTTTCTTTTCTTTCTTAGAAGATATCTATCCTGACTTCTAGGTGCCCTGGAAAATATTCAAAACACAGAGTGGGATTTTCAGAAGTGTTATGAACTGCTTGACAAGTTGCAGTGAATGACATCTGCTTGAGAGTTTTTGCCTTCTGCTTGTGATTCCTTATGTGTCACCTGATTTCAGAAGCAAACAAACAGTGATCCACCATGGATAAACTCCTCCAAATACCTCCAGACCTCAGAATAATGGTGAAGTGAGGAAGCACAGTAAATCTCACTTCATAAAACTAGACATTCAGCAAGGAACCGTCCCGACCTCCATCACTCCGTTTTCATGGTGTCCTATGGGCGGGCTCTACACCACCTCCTTTCCCCAAAATTATGGGCATTGCAGCAGGCTAAAGGGCAGAACAAGGGGCTTACCAGGTATGAATGAAGAAAGAGATGGGTGCTGCCTCACACACCTTCCTCTTTTGAGTGGGAATTTTAATTGATGGATCCTGTTTGATGGATCACCTTGATAGGGAGGAGAAGCAAGGCAGAATGCAGTTATGAATCAGCTGGCAGGTCTGTGAATGCAAAAAGGGTGGAATATTGTGAGTCATCATCAAATCTATTTCTCAGATCTTCTGTAATCAATCTTTTTGTCTCTTGCAGGCTCGACAATGACTCATTCTCTGACATGCCTGTATAGAGCTGCAAAGTGCACAGCTTGCCAGCCTCCCTGGTGCTGCTCAGTCTATCTGCTGCACAGTGCTAGCAGAGATTGAAAAATGCAACACCTGATTGCTTAGGATCACTTCAAGAAACAGAGCAAATTGCTCCTGTGATAATGTAGGTAGGGAGCACAGTGGGACAAGGACTTGAAAAGCACTTGGTGCAATTCTAATGGATTTCTAAACTGTTCATAAAGCATCCTCTCCTTAAGCACAGCAGAGGAAGATGGTGAGTGCTGAATCCTCCAAGGTCTGTGGCCCAAGAGGCTCTGCCTCCCTGTCTGCAAGGCTTTGTTGTCCACCTCTGAACTCTGGGCACTTTGCACCAACTGTTTTGCCACCCTCCCTGGTTTCTGGCGGAGCTCTGCCCAGGCGCTGCTGTGCTTCAGGCTGTGCCTTTTATTGATACAGTGTGTTCTGTGCTGTGCTCCTTTGACCCATCCCCAGAGAAGTCTCCCTGGCATTGGCAGTGGTGTTAAACAGGTCTGAGATTGCAAACAGCCCTGATTGTAACATTAATCATCATGATGAGACATTTAGTACAGACTTCTCTGGACTGGAGCTAATCTGAGACTTGCCATCAGTGAAGGCAAAACTGAACTCTGTGTCCCTGTGGATGAAGTGTCAGGGTTTGGCTGCTCTGGCCATGGCACAGGAAGGGACAGTGACTGTCCCAGCCAGAGAGAGCCATGGGGCTCACCTGTCCCTTGCTGCTGGCTCAGTTTTTGAGTATCTCAGTGCAAGCCAAGGAGAACCACAGCCGTTGTATGCAACTTCTCTGAAGTCTACTCCCTCTCTGCTGTTACCTCCCAGGCTAGGCCCAAGGCAACCTTGTCTTAAACTCTTCTTCCACCTGCCCCACAGTGACCATTCCCACAGTCGAGTCATCTCAGGGGACTTTGGACTGCAATTTTCTTCTTCATTTCTTTCCACTTTCCTTGGTTTTCATCATCTTGCTGCAAAGAGTGACAGGCCTGCCCAAGAGCTGTTTATCTTTACACCCAAGCTGAGATCAGAAAATGAAAACTGACATCATCCTGTTCATCAGATCTGCTCTGCAAGTGCCATACTCAGGCCAAAATAAATGTTTACATCGCTTTTCATCTGAGTAACGTGGCGAAGCCAGCATAGCCAAGACAGAGTAAGTGGATTTACCTCCTGCAGAATTACTTCTTCTTTTGTCACTGGAGACAATGAGAGACCCTTCAGAAATGGGAGAGTTATCTAACCAGCTTGCAGAAATGGCTAAAGGGAAAAGTGCATTTTTTATTGCATTTGCAAATTTGCAAATTAAATTTGGTCTTGCATGTCCTTTTCTGCACATATGATGGCCATCCTCATGTTTTACTAATACACTCTGGATTTGTGCCATTCCTGCTGCAGTCATTGATAAGGATATTAAGCATTTCCCATCTGAATTCTTATCCTCTGTAGAGGTACTTCTCCTTCAAGCCCATCAGCTTCCCACTGGACACATCTGTCTGCCATTCTCTTTTTAAACAATTCTTTTTCACCCTATTGCAGTTATCTCATTTGGTACAATAACAAAGACTTTATTGAAGACAAGTAGACTGGATCTGTTGCAGTTTCCTAAGGTATAATTTGTTTAGAAATGTGTTAATTCTACAGTCTGCATCTTTAGATAAATCTCTATAACATTTTTTCATTTCCATTTACCTACATGACTTTAATTAGCCTTTCAGTCACACTTTTAAAAAAATGTATTTACTTCTGTGTGAGACTAATGGCTTGAGGTTCCCAGATGGCTTTTCACTCACCTTTCAAAGCACTATGACTGCAACCTTACAGCCAGAACATACCAAGCTGGATTTGGTAGCCTGACTCCTCACTGTAACTGCAGTTTCTCCTAGAATCTCTTTAATATTTCCAGAAAAATACAACCATCTCCCTTTGGTGTGTACACAGTGAACCCTTTGGCTTTTGCTTCCACCGGCACTGCTGTAGTTTTCATTTACACAGAGACTCTCATTAGGCAAGGTGTCTTTGCACACAGGTTTTGCCTGGTGTCCTAATGACAAACTCAAGAGAAGTACTCATTTTGTTTTGGAGCCAAACCTATACTATCTTTCATCTCTGCTGCTTTTCACTGCAAAGCAGAACCACTTCCTCTTCCTTGTTCTCCTTTATTTATAGAGCAGAGAAGTCTGCCATTTGTTACAATCCATTTTACAAGGCTGATATTGGTTGGGTTTGGCAGTTGTCCAGACACCATTTTCCTTGCTGATCCATGCTTTCTTCCACGCTTTGTGGGCTTACTGCTAACTCCTAACACCATGTATCTCACCAGGTCTGGCATTAGGCTTGACAGGTCTGTGATTTACTCTGGCCACCTGTTAAAACTGGTTGTCAGATTGACTCCCAGAACAATTTATGGGGCAAGTCAGGATACTTTGCTGTTCTCTGCAAACATGGGGACAACCAGAATAGAAATTCTTTTTGGTCAGCAGTTTGTATAGACCTTCCTTTTGCCTGCCCACATAAGTCCTAGGTTTTTGATATCTGTTTGTCCTTCCTTCTGTCTACAAGTCACTCTGTCTTCATCATTTCTTTCTCTGTTATGCTGGAGTTAGCTACATTTTTTTCAACTCTTTTTCCTCTTTTACTGCCTGGTGTCTTTATCTTTCTTGACTTTTTTATTTGCATGTTCTTGCCAAAGAGATGGACCTGGACAAGGAGGATATATGTAACACCACCACAAATGGAAAAATCTATCTTGTGTGAAACATCTCTTTAGGATGGAAGACAACTATTGAGATAGATTTAGAAACGGACCAAGGAAGCAAGGTGATAAAGATGGAAATTACATCTTCACATTCTTGTCCCACTTTTGTCCTTGTCTGCAAGTGTCCATGGATCCAAAAGGTCTTTTCTTCCACTGACTTTATCAAGATGTATCTAGACAGTTCTGCTTGTTTGAGCATAATATGCAGATAGCAGGGTCTGTATCTAGCTAACATCATTGTTTTCTGTCTTTCTAGGGTCCCTTCTAAGACTGCCTCTGTAGTTGCCATCAATTTGTACCAAAGGGAGGTGATTGTCTCCCTTATTTTTTGCATTACTCATCCTAATGGTTATGATAATATATTCAATACAAGAAAAAGGTATGTAAAGCTCCATTATACTATGCCAAATGCATTTGTGAGACATAAATGTGTCCTCTGTGTAATGGTGGAAACATCCTAGTTTAGGGTGATTCCTAGCAGGGAAAGAGACAACACCAGAGTTCATCAGATTTTCAAACAGGAATAACAGAGCAGTGACATCAGTGGAAATTCCAGAACAGTATGGCAAATTGTTGCTTTTAATTAGGATGTCAGCACCAGGCCCATGAGACTGCAAAACCATTACAGACCCACTTACAACAACAGTTAGCAGGCATCAGCCCTGTGACCTCCTGCTGACTTCAGTGCACAGACGTACACCAGTTTATTGAGGCAGATACCATCTCACTAAGACGAGGATCACACCCCGAGACACTGAGGGAAGATTGCAAAGGAGCTTCCTTTGGGATAGAAGTTTTTTTGATGGGGGATGGTGGGCACTTGACAGGCGTGAGTGGGAGGCTGTTCTAGGAAAAAAGGCGAGATGAAGCATGGTGCCAAGTCAGCAGTGAGACACAAAGCCAAGGGAGTGGTTAAAGCAAACACGAGGAACAGGTGAGTGTGAGGAAACAGGATCAGGCAAGATCGTGTGCCAGTGCTGATCCCCTTGACAAGGACTGATAGTTGACTCAGGATTTAGTACTTGACTGACTCCTTGCATTCAAACTAGAAGAGAAATGGAGCAAAAAGGCAGTTCTGAAACACCTGACTTCATACTTTTCCAAACAGAAGCTGGTTCTGTTGATGAAATGAAGAGCTCGCAGCACCAAGGGTACGTGAAGACTTCTTACAGGAACTGCAGGTGGTCTTTCCATTTCCACTTACCTCTTGTTCTTGGGAGTTATGGGTCAGATTTGCACAGGTACTTTAGTGCCAAAAGGTGCAATGGATAATTAATCAGTTTCAAAACCAGCGACCCACCCTCAGTAGAATGTTACAAAAGGTCAATATTCAGCAATCTATTTTTGAGCTACCTAAATAACTAGCAAATGGCTTCAGTACTTCATTACAGACACTCAGAACTGAAAAAAGAAATACTGACAAAATTCCTTAAGATTTATTTCACTAACAAATGAAGAGTTTTTTGGGTTATGAAATAATATCCCAACAGTATCTGAGAAGCTTCTGTGAGGTCCTACTCCCAAACAGTAAAACTAAAGTAAACATTCTTGCCCAGTTGCCTCTGGATAAAAGAGCTCAGAGAGGGCATTTTCCTTCTGGAAAGATGCTATTTTGCTTTGAATGTCACAGCCTACCTTAATCCAGATAAACTCCCTCTTCAGTATGACTTTTTGGATATTAATTTCTAAGGCAGTGGCAGAGATTCCATTGTTTTTAATGGGGACAAGATTGGGCCATTGTAAGCACTTCCACTGGAATGAACATGGCTGCAGGGGACAAGGGAATACAGGGAAAGGCCAGGGAATGGTTGAGTAATGCAAACTTTGACTTTGCTCTTTGGGATCAATTCAGGAGAGCATGGGTGCTGGCATCATGTAAGTTTCAGCAAAATTAATGATAGATATCAGAACAATGATGCTTCTCAGTGAATAATTAGCAAAAATGTCTTGACACTACCACTGTACTCAGTGACCACACAGCAAAGACAGGCGAGCTCCCTGTTCTATGTCATGGTCAAGAAAAAGAAGTCACTGGTTCTGCACAGCCCAATGACCTGTGGTTTTACCTGAACAGCCATGGCATGTGAGTGACATTTGAGCTTTTCCAAAGTGGTCTGTGAGGATTTTCCCAGCTGTCCTGCAAAAGACATACAGGAAATCTGCAGCAGAGCAGAACCAAACATCCTCTCCTCTCTATGCATCTGCCCCATGTACCCATCTCTTCATGTGTCTGTAGGAACTTCCTGCTGTGATTCCCAGAATGGCAAAGCCTGTGGAGATCCTGTGCATCCCAAAGTAGTTTTGATCTATGTACCTTTATTCTGTAGTCACAAGGCATGAAGCAGCACAATGCCCACAAAAAGTGCTTTATTTGCACCCCTACATGAATACAACCTATGGCAGATATTCAATTCCTGTAATCTGCCAGAAGCATCAAACCTTGAAGGCAAGCTCAGATAGGAAACGTGTCATTGACTCACCCTTCTGGCTTGATAGTAATAATAATAATACTTAGCACTTATTTAATTCTTTACACAAATTAAACAATAAATCACTCTTCACTACGTGATTGTAAAACCGACAGACATCCCAGTTCTAGAGATGGAGGAGCTGAAGAAGAGGAGTTCAGTGCTTTGTCCAGCAAAGCTGCCTATGATTCTACAATTAGCATTCCTGTTTCCCTGGTCCCATGTGAATTTGGGGGCTTAGAGAAATCTCAGAAGCATTCATTATTTAGAGCTGGGTTTCACACTGGGAGAAAGGCCATTCCACAGTCATGGTTAGTCCTGACATTGCATTAATGATCTGTATAAATAATCTACACTCTAAATAAAGTCACATGGCATTGAGAATTCACTGTCTGTTTTTCACAGCAGGGAAGAAGGGGCAGAACATTTAAATTAATTATGCCATACTCTAGAGAGACTCAGCATCTAAACCAGAAGAGCTGAGAGCCTCTTCCTTTCTTTTGGCGACTGAATTCTGAAAGAAATCTCCACCTACTCCAGCCTCTTCTATGAAAAATATGATCTTTTGAAGCAATTTTTATTGAGTTTATTTCCCAGCAGTTTATATAAGGGGTGACCTGTGTTAGAGGCTGATGTACCACGTACTTCTCCTGCAGACAGGGGACACCAGAGGGTGTGTGCAGGGTTTGTGCTGATGCTGAGCTCTCATGGAGGGAGGGTGTCTCCAGCCAGACACCAGCACAGTCACAAAGCACCAAAGGCCCCTCGTTCTGGCTGTGCTGTGCCCTGGGGCTCAGCTCTCTCAGCCCACTGTGGCTGGGGCTCATCTGAGGCTTTCTTGGGCAGAGCAGCCAGCTCAGGGCTCTCTGTTCTGGCTCTGGGGGACATGCCTATTTCCCATGTGTCCTCTGGGAAAACCTCACCCAGCCAAGGCTCCCCACAGCTGCTTGTGGCAATTGTTTTGTACCACCCGAAAAAGCAGCTTCCTCCCCACACAGAAGTGGCAGTCCCAGCTCTCCTGGAGTGTCTTTTGTCTTGGCTCTCTGTGACCTTACTCTTGGTTTCTGGCAGGCCATGCACCGTTGTTCCCAGCTTTAGTTGTGCAAAGCATCAGGAGATGAGAACTGGAAGAAGGTCCTTCACTGGGAGAAACAGTTTGGGTCTTTCACCATGAAGGTCAACCACTCATTGCTACTCATAGAAAGTGCTCACAAAGGAGAAATAAGTGTTCAGAGAGCAGCTTCCTAACTTGTCTCTCTGAGAGGAAGCTATCCCTGACTTGAATTCCCAGGCCTACATTGGACTCCTCAATATACATCTCTCTAAAATATATCCTATTTCCACACAACTGAATTTCTACATTCCCATCAGTTCTTCAGCTCTTTCACCATGTGATGAAGTCTATTACAGACAGTTTAGCTAATATATGACATGCTTGTGTTTCCTTCCAAAATGACAACTTCCATTTCCTAACTCTTGAGCATTCTCATGTTTACTCTCCATTTGTCTGCCTTCTGATCACTTCTCTTTGTCTTGCCACAGCTGTTTCCTGTGAGTTTGATAGATTTTCCAACAGTTTGTTGGACTGAGGCTAATTGTACTGGATGGTTTCATGCCAAAGACTGTATGTGACAGCAATGTGCTTAAACAGCAGACACCACAGCAAAAATAGATTTGATACACAGGATCCCCTGGCTAAGTGCATGACTTCTTTAGTTGAAAGACAAAAGTTTCTAATAACAACTTCTTACAGAGACTCCATCTTCTAACATGAGCCCTGTCATTCAACAGATTATGCTTTTGACCATGGGAACTTCTCTCAACACTTCCATTTGCTCTTCTCGTAGGGTTCCAATAAACCACCTGAGGCCTTTCCTGTTCTCACATGGCTTTCACACATATTTTTTATAAGTCTTTCACAATGACTTAAGAAATGTCCATCTCAGTACAGACAATAAAATGCCACCTAGCCTTGAGAACCTCTCCTTAAATTCATACTGGATCTTCTGAGTTACCAGCATAAACTATATTGCCTTGCAGCATCTGGGGTCCCACCTTTCAGAAGACAGTCCACAGTCTCATCTGGATGTTGTGGTGACTTCTGCTTAGTAAAATTCAGTTATTTCATTAGAGGAAAATGTGGAGAGTGCCAGAAGGAGACCTTGTCCATCTCACTCCTGTGACATTATTTTTAGGAAGATTCAGTTCCTCTGCCCCATTCCAGTGTCAGAGCAGCATGTGGGCTGGTGGCTCCCTAGTGCTGGGACCATGGGGACTTCCCATGGAGGTCTGTCAGGGTAGGACCTGGTGGCCAGGGCCATCTCATCCCCAGCCGGGAGCAAGCAACTGGGTCAGCCCCAGCCCCACACCCTGGCAACTGCACAGGGACAAGGACACTGTGGTGGTGGCCAGTCTGATTAGAAGCCATGGCCTCGGGTCAACTGCAAATTCTCAGGTGTCCTCTTCTTGCTCTGTTTAGCACCCTATTGCTCATGAGCTCTGTCTTCATGTGGCACTCAGCATCTCTCAGATTAGTGCTCTGTCAGATGAGAACCCCCAAGAGCATCTCCCAGCTGATAGAATGAAAACCACAGTGCAGTGCTGCACACACAGTTACTGCCAGAAACGTGAGTGGGTTTTGCCTGCTTCCCTCCCAGCACCCATCACTTGACTATATGCAAACAAGCATGGGTTAACTTCTCTCTGCTTCTAGAGGTGTGCTTTAAATTTTCTGTTTTTCCATCTGGTTTCCTTTCTTCCTTCCACAAATAACTCAGAGCCAAGGAGTGTGCAGAATTTATGAGGTTTGGGGCCAAATGGCTTAAGAAGGCTAAGGAGCAGAGCAGAACCTGCTCAGTTCCACTGTGCTGTCCCTACAAACTTTAACTTTGACTTGTATTTTTTCCACCAGCTGGAATGATTGTCATCCAGCCATTTCACTGTTGTCCTTCAGTTAGGGTTTAGGTCCTTGCCCAGAGAGCCAGACCCAATGAGCACCTGGAGCCAAGATCCACCTTCTAACCTTTGATGCCATACTGAGCAGAAAAGGGTGCTAGGTGATAGTTTGCAAAGCTGCTTTTTTGGACAGTTTATGGGCTTTTACAGAACTTACAACAAAGAAGTTGGGCAAGTCTTGTGCATTGGTCATCTTTACCTGTGCATTTCTGCACATGCTCTGAGGTGATTCCTTTTTGTTGACACTAACGTGCTCTCATCATTCTTTTGTTACCTTGCTGTGATTCTCCACTTTGAGGACTGCAGTGCCATGGCTGGTTTCTTCACAGACCTAGTCCATTCTAGGTCCATCCCTTTTTATGAATGACATGTTGGTCCAAGAGTGCTCTCATGATACACCCATGGCACAGGTTGGTCACCTGCAGGGAGGAACTGCACTTTCTCCCATTCATTGTTTCACTGTTTCAGTTGTAGGTACAACCTAGGAAGGCTTTTCCTTCCCCTAGACCAGAGGCCATCCTATCTTCACACCCAAAGTGAAGAACTGCCTGCCACTGTGAGAGCTCAAGAGGCAGAAATGACTGAATCATGGCTTTAGTCTCCTGGAGAAGCTCCTAGACAGCCATGGGAGGGGTGAGACACTCACACCCTCAGAGCAGCCTCGCAGCCCTTTTGGAGAGCTCAGTATGTTCCCTTATCTGCCTACAACCAGGACAGCATCCCACCCCCCGGCAGCTCCACGATACTGCTCTCCCAAAGAAACAGAGCCCAGGGTTGCAGGGGAGGCTTGGTGCAGATATTCAGTCTCCTTCTTCCAGGAGAAGACCACCCAAGATAACCACAATCTCTCCATGTCCATGGTTGCCAAAGTAGTAACAACTAATGCTGCATGTGGGGTGTCAAAAGGAAGGGAGACAGGGATGGCTGAATATCACACAAGTGACACATGGATCCAACATGTTGCATCACACAAGTTTAAAATCAGGTTCTTTCTTCTACCTGTTCTATTATAAGCCATAAAACCCCTTTGTTTTGCTGAGGAGAGAATCTCTGTTGCCATGTCAATGTGCTGCAGTGAACTATATTAATGTGCAATTAATTGTAGAGATTAATCATCAGGCAGTGTTATCAGATGAACACCATGGTGTACACGAGCATAGGCTAACCCCTGGTTCATGCTTTGGCAGGCTGAGGAAATGATTCTTGTGTGGCTGAGCCAAGCTCTCAGGCTGGGTGGCCCAAATCTCAAGGGTGACCTTGATTCTTTCACATGCTGCATCCATTTGGTTTCAAACACATGAAGTACCTCAGCAGTACCAAAAACTATATCATCTCATCCAGCATTTCTTTCCAAACAAAACTCCACTATAAAAAAAGTGCTGCTCTACCTGACATCACTGAGCACCCAGCTCTGTTGCTGCACTCTCATACACACATTTTTGGAGTACAAGGCTATGATTTGGCTACTGACACAGCTCAACACTCCATGATTTGCCAAGTTGAATGACTTAATACAGCTGGATCAGCCTGAACCTTGAACAGGGGACACCAGCACCCAGGCCACCCAACACATCTGGCTATATTAGACAAACTTCGACTGGCTTTTCTTTCCTTCACACAGAAATGTTGCTCCTCTTTTCTGGACCTGACTTACACATGGGCAAGTCAGCAGCCATTTTGGGCCAAGAACAGCAAAAGGATTTGGGCACTTGTGTCCTATGGAGTTGTCTTAACCATAACCTTGTTTCATTGAGTTCGTACCATTAGTGGGACCAAAATTGTCCAAATGCTGGAAAAACCCTCTTTTGTCTTCATGTGAAGAACACACCTGCATTCCTAGGAATGCCCATGTGTGCCAGAACAAGGATCCATCTATCTCAGGATCTTTTCCCTTCCTGGCAAAAAAGAGATGCCAGGGAAAAGTATGAAAGGACAAGCTCATAATACTGCTGCTCCAGGATGTTCTTCCACCCTTCATGGATATCCCGGAGCAGAGGTTGCGGTTTTGTATTTAATCACTATCAATGGATAATTCTTCCATGAATTTGAGCTTGTGTAAACATTGAACACCTACCACCCCTGGCACCACTGGGTCCCACACCTTCACCTCCTCCCTGGAAGCACAACTGCCTCTTTTCCTTTGCACTGACCTTGCCATCTGGGAGTTTCATTTGGCATCCCCCGATTCTGTTACTGGAAGATACAGTGATCCCCTAGGTGCTTTCTTCCTAGCAGTCCTGATTTTGTGGATCTGTACCTTATCCTACTCCAACCATCTCTCTTCCCAGTCTATTCCACCCCCTGGACAGGAGCCATTCCTTACCTTTGATCAGCTCTGTGCTTTTTTCTATACTCTTCCAGCACTGCTATCCACACAGGACCATTAGGAAAACCTTACAAATTAGAAGGCATGCCCAGCTATGGACAACTGTCCAGAGCTAGAGGAGCAAACAGAATGGTCACCCTCCTCATGCTGAGGGACAATCCCACACCTGACTCCTGGCCCCAACAATCCCCCACTTCCCTCCTTATCCAGACTCATCTTTCACTCTTTGGCAGAGCACAGCCATGGCACCTTTTTGTTTATGTCCTCAGCCACGAGATGCATGTCACTGGCTTGGTCTGCATCCTGTTGCTCAGCCATGTCAGTGTGTGGCCTCTGCAGGACAACCAGAGGCTGATGCTCAGAACCACAAATGCAGGGGGTGCCTCACCTCATTCTCCAAACAGCACCTCCACGATGTGGAACTCATTCTGTCTGGACTGGCACCAGTAAGGACAACTTCTCTGGGGATGCTGCAGCATCTCTGGCTGGTGAACAGGCTCCCACCACCACCACCAGGGACCCTGGTGCTCCCACCTGCCCAAGCCCTGGACTGACACTAAGAGGTCCCAGGCAGTTTCTCCTCAAGCACTGGGCTGAGCTTTATGAAAAGTCATCAAACACATGATAATTTGAGGCTGCCCTTCCACACTACCCTTTTGAGCCAGCTTGTCCCACATCTCCACTTTGGGAAAGTCACAGCTTAGAAAACTGAGACCCACCAAGTGGCAGAAAGGACACCATGAAAGGATTTTGGCACTTGCAACTTTTGCCATTTTGAAGCACTGAGGGAATGTACTGGTGTTCTCCTGGCTGGATTTCGAGTGGATGCATGGATTCATCCTGGTTTCCAGGTGACACAGTCACTGGGCAATCAGAAAACACCATGAATTGAACAGAAGGAAAGCAATTTCGGTGATACCTCGAATGAGCATGCTGCAGGCAGAGAGCTTATACTGGATTTCTTTGTCCCTTTTGCCCACACTAATAACTGGACAGAATCATTAACATGATCCCTGGCAGGATTTTGACCCAGGCCAGCTAGTGCTTGCCCCAGAGCTTCTTAGGCACAGGCTGGCATTTTGTGTGTGGGAGAGATCATTCCTCACAGGTAGTTAGGATGTGGCCACCGTGGTTTGGAAGCTAAGAGAGCTTAGCAAGGAGGCTGTGGTATGGTCACGCCAGCAGATCCAGGAGTGGAGGTCAGACCTTGCCCACAGAAATTGTTCTTTGAGTAGATTTAGTCCAGGAACTCCAGACTCCTTTGGCACTTGAGCTAATTCATCATGTGTCACTCCATTTTTGCCTCTCCTCCATCATGCAAGAGCCAACAGTGCCAGTAACACCAGCTGAGAGGTGTTTGCTTATTGCTGCACTGTACCAGTTGATGTGTGTCATGGAAAGCCTTGACCTTCCTTATTTAGATTTTCTAAATGCTTCATTTACACTTGTGTGCACTGTTTTTTCCTGCTCAGTGTTAACGTTCCTTGTTTCCACATTAAGCCTATTTGTGCTAAGATTTCCTGCCTTTTTGCTGAGTAGTTTTGACCTCCATTCAATAAATCAATAATCTTCCCAGGACTTCATCACAGCCTCTCCTGACTGCCTCTGCCTTTTGTTCATGCACTTACTTTTCCGCAGCACTTCACCAGCAGCTTGCCTGGAATTTTGCTGAATTATATGATTACTGCATTGCTCTCAAGTACAGATTAAACAGAGCATCCCTTCATGGAGTGCATCTACTCAGTCCCTAACCCAGCCATTTAACTTGACAAAACCCACTTGTGTTGCAGTCAGTTCATCTCTTTCTTCCCCCTGGCAGGCTTGCAAAGTCGTTTGGACTGTGTGCTCCTCTGCCCAGCTCCAAGGGTGACATGCCTGTTATCAGGTCTTCTGTTACATCCCGTGGGGACAGCAGAGCCTTGCAGGAGCACCCACCTCCTGGAAGATGTTTCCAGGAATGGACATTGGCTCCTTTAGTCTTCTCTAGTCTTCTTCAAAAAACCCCTGTGTTTCCAGCAGCTCACAAAGCAAAGAAAGCATAGATAAGTTCATAGACTTCAGCTCACGGAAACAAATGCATTTCCATAATTCAGCCTTTTCTGACTGTACACTCAAACCCAAGAACAGATTTATCAATTGAAAAGGAAAACATAAAATTACAAATATTTCCCACGATATTTATTTTCCTCCAGAGTAACAAATTTTTTGTCCACAGGAGTCCACAATGCTGTATTTTTTCAGGATTCACCCATGGTATTCAACTAGTGAATTCTTTTCCTTAAATAAACTGCTTTCCACTTCAATATAAAAGGGGAAATAGGCCCTCAGCCAAAGGTTAGATCTAAATTCAGATCTACAGAATAGTGCTGTTTCCAGCTTTGTTTGTATTTGGGCTTGTCTGGCTTCCTAGGGTGAAACTCCTCTTCCAGATTTGCACAACAAACATCAGCTTTGCTATTGTGTTCTCTGCTCTCCCTTTGGCAAACCACTTGCTGGAAATCAGCACATCTAGGGAGATCAGTCCAAACTGCCATGGGAAACTGGCTATTTTTCTAAAATACATGATACAGATCAACCACAGGTTACTGCCTAGATTACTAGTTTGTGGTACTCATGAGATCAGACTAGGTCATCATGAAGGTGCCTTCTGGCTTTCAAATCTATCACCCTAAATAATGCATTAATGAAGTAACATGGAACAAAGCCACATTTGTTCATGTGTAAGGCATGTTAATGATGTTCCTTTCAAAAGATGGAGCAGTGGATTGATGCACTGAATTTCACCTCTAGGGACTCTGACTTTGGTTAGGAGACAAATGAGTTTGATAGCATCAAGTAAATACTCAATGGATATTTGCCTCCATCCCCCAAACCATCCTGCAATTTGGCAGGAGCAGCAGTCTGTGCTCACGAGACGTCTAGAGGTGCTCAGGGCATTGGCAGTCCTGTGGGAGGAAGCATCTGGCAGTGCTGTGCCTGGAGTAACCCAGCGCTCCCACCCTCCCGCCTCCCCAGGCACCAGCAGCGCTCTGCTCCCCAGAACCACTGCAAAGACACCACGAAATTAAAGCTGAAAGAAGGGGGAAAGATATGTATTTGGGTTCATGAAGTGCACTAGCACTGGAGATGGGCTGGACTACACACTGTATCAGCTTTGATGCATTATTAGAATTGTGAAAACTTTCAGTGTTTCAAGGAAAAGATTTTTTCCAGGCGCAAGATCAAAGCTGTAGCTAAATAATATTGGGTTACAGAGCAGAGGACTTTGAAATGGCTGGTTTTGACTGCTTGTGTATCTAGAAATGTTGTGATAGGAGCAGCCCTTTTTTACAAGGCCCAGTAACAACAATGTAAATCAAGCATTAACCAGAAGTAGACAGCAAATTATCTACTTTTTAAAGAGACTTCTGCTAGAGCTGTTTTTTAGGGAAGGAAAGAAGGAGTTCTGTTTTTAATTGCTTAAAAATACTTGTCCAGGAGGCACCACTGTATCTTTGTCCCAAAGCATAACAACGTTAGCTATAAACCAACAACCCTGAAACAGCTGATAAAACTACATATGGGGATGTTTTGACACAGAGTTGCTAGGACACAACTCAGAGTGAATCCTAACCTCGTCTGAGAGGTTTTTCGACTCCTTGCATAAAGTACTCATGTTAAAAAATGAGAGAGACATACTAGTCTGTGCAAAATAAGGGGTACGGAAAATCTCCCTGCAAAGTGTGTCCTTGTGAGATGGGACATTTCATTTCAGCAGTCTTCTGGACACAGAGATGATGACAGTGCCAGATGAATTTGGTTGTGAAGCAGCAGCATTCACAGTAACAGGACTGTGGGAGCACAGACTAAGGAATTAGACATACAGGGACAGCTAACTGCACCCTTCTAAAAATGATACATTCAGTCTGAACTGGCTGTATAAGTTCCCTCCATAGGTAAGGCAGAGAGGCAAACACCCCTGGAGGGTAAGTCATCCTGTCCTAAGACAGGTGCTTAAGGCAGTTGCTGAACTGCCCAGCAAAGGTGCAATTTTTTTCCTCCTTGGCTCATAGAGCCAGAAGAATTCATGGAGCCAAGACACCTAATTTCCAGGTGGTTAAGGCAGTGCATCACCCCACAGCTAACTTACCTAATCATCATGACTCCCGTTATGTTTCCAGACAGGAAGAACAGCCAAATACTTTCAGTCTTGGATATGTTTATATGAAGAAACACAACAAGAAAGAACAAAAGTAAGGTCTTCCTCCAGGACACGGACACAGTTTGTCTCTCTTCTGGAAGGATTTCAGTGAACTGAGTGAAATGGCTGCCTCCCCATGTTCAGGACTGCCTTGGTTTTCAGCTAAGGTTAAAACACAGCCTTCTGTACAGACTCGCCCTTGCCAATGGATGATTTTGCTCTCTGAATGACAATCCCATCGGTTTCTTTAGAAAAAAAATCTAAAGATCTGTTTCTTTCATGAATTTCAGACCACCATAATTTTGGGCCAAATTCAACTGATGCCACAGAGAAGAAAATCCAGAAGTAGCACAAGCTCTCCTCTTAACCTATTCAGGAAGCACAGGCTGTTCTGAGGGTGACTTTTTAATTGTCAAACTTTAAGATCAAAACTATGGTGGAGGAATATGTATTTCTTTTAAAGTGCCCTTAATGTTAATGTCCTTCTACAGAAAGATGATGCAATTTGCATCCCTCCCCATGCAGCCAAACTGGTGGGGTTTGTGTAGCATGCACATCAGACCTGGCCAGTGCCTTATAAACTCTAACTATGGTGCAAGTGATTCCCAACCATCAAAAATCAATCATCTTACTCTGTAGCTGCAGGAGGGTCATTATGATTGTATGCTATCCCTGAGCCTCATAATCAGACCTCTGTTCCTCCAAATTGCTCCGTCATGCTCAACTTCTCAGCTCTGCTGTAGAGATCCATCCTCCTTGGGAAGGAAGCCAAACTGAATGGGGTGTTAGACCCCACAGAAGAGAAGGTCAGCAGCAGAGTTTGTGCCTGTTTGACAGCCCTTTCCAGTGAGCACAGATGGACACAGAGAAGAATATTCAGACAAATAAAAGGCTGGATTCAGTTTATTTGCAATAAGATGGTGTTTGATTCTTTCTTGACTGAAGATTTAACATGCAAGTCAGGCAAGGCCAGAACATTTCAGAAATCCAGTCCCCATTGCAAGAATTATGTCAGGAAAGTATTTTTTATATATATATGTTTATATGATTATATATTCAAAAACATGCATACATATTTGGTTAGAATGAGATAAACATGTACCTATAGCTGCGCACATACTTATGAGTGTACAAATGTGTTAACCTGGACAAACAAATATAGAGAGAATGAAAAATGGAAAAGAACACAAGGAAAATCAAGAAAGAGGCAAAACAAAGAACAGGCAAGAAATCCATGGAGTAATTGAAGTTATATATGTGACTTACATCATACATCCCATTTGGCCAGGACGCTCTTTCCATCAGAAAAGGGAACAGAGGGAACAGTGTTGAACACTACAAGGCCCTGATTCAGATACAGATCTGCAAAGTCTTACAGCAATGCTCAAATGCAGTGACTGAGAATGGGTATTGGACTGCTCTCCCTTGCACAACCCCAGGTCTGGAACAGCTTTGCTGGAGCCAGCAAAGTTACTTCAGAACTGTACCAGTGCAAGCAGAGATAAAATCTTCTGAGGATTTCAGTAATCCTAGAAAAGGACTTGGTCAGAGGAAGCAAAGCAAAAACAAAGGAAGAATGTGAGCGTTTTTCTTCACACTCTTTGAAGCGTTGTATCTTTTACAAGGGAGTAACCTAATCCACATTTATACCCCTGTTTTTCTTCCACAGTTTACTCCAGAGATTTTCTTTAAACAATAAATAGGAAGTACTCTCACATACAGCTGTGCAGGATATCTAGTTCACAAGCCATTTTTCCAGGGTGGGAGCTCGTCCGTTAGGCATCATGGTCATGGAAAAGAAAATACCAAATGTGATGCAGGAAGTAACATTGCTGGCTTTCTCATTTAGCATCCATTCAATACTAGAGCTGGATAAGATATCCCTAGGTGACTACCTGGATGAAAATGAGATGTGTTCCAGCTACTTTGACCCAGGGAAAGTGCCATCAGCCTCCCAGCAGTGCTCCGTAACTTTGGTAATGAGCTACTCAAGATAAAATGCAGACCACCTGAAGCTGCTCTGCAGCAGCACTTAATCTTGGAGATCATTCATTAAGAATATGCATGGTAACTTTGAATCTCCTAGGATGATTCTCAAAAAGGTCCTGATCTGGGCAGAGATGCAAAAAATGTTGGATATAGACCAGTTTGGGCACTAGAAGTCCAAAACTTTTAATTGGTCTGATTTGGCAGGGGTGCTCAGGGGAAGCCTACCCATAACAAGAGCATTAAAATCAGTCCAGAGCACATCTTAACTTGCTTTATCCACTTCTGGGAAATATCCCTATGCCTAGAACAGTGCCTGCTTCCAGCGAGACCTGGCTTCCAGTATCACCAGGCTGCCTGAATATGAGCTCTTTTCTTGCACACAGAGAAGATTATGCTGGCCACGAAGCTCTATCAGGTCCCTGGCATTCAGGGGGGCAGGAAAGAGGTATATGTATTGATTTATATGTGTATTTTAAAGCTGAGCCACATGCAGCCTGGGCTGCAAGTCTCATAAGGTCAGAAGATGAACAAGTGAGAAGCAGCCTCATCATCAGAGGACAGAAATAGATTGGCCTGTACCCAGAGACTGATTACACTGAGTTGGGAAACAATAGATAGTAAGCTGGATCTGTTTCTGAGCTGGGCCCAGCTGGTCCCCATGAAGGGACAGAGGTGAGTCTGAGTCAGCTGAGAGCCTCCCTGAAAGGAGCACAGCTTACACAGATGTGCTTTATATAAGTAAGATTTTTAAAGTGTAATGCTGTTCTGAAAAGCAAAGAGAGTAAAATGGGATGGTAGATCTCCAAGCTGACTCTCTTGGTGACTCAGATCAGATATGCCTTCCTTGCAGAGGAAAATGAGGGGAAGGTTCTCCACTCACCTTCATCTGTGGTCAGATTGGTTGTTTTATATTGTGGTCATTAATTCTGCCTTATTTTGCCCAGGGAAAACAAACAGCTATTTATTAAAGAATTATTCTGATAATGCAGTAAAGGACTAAAATCCAGCTTTCTGCCTATTAGAGCAGAGGCAATACACCATGGTGTATTAACAAAAAGTGAGTAAGTCCATACTGATATGGTATGGTGATCAGCAGTTAGCACTCTCAACACATATGGGATCTAATGGAAAAAAGGTTATTTTTCTCAGCCACAATTCCAGGCACACTGGAATTATACAGTAATTTCAGAAAATATTCAGGCTAAGGTGTGAGTTTTCTTTTCTAGGAGGTCTTTGTTCATCTCCTTGCAGTGTTTCACACTCTGCATGTGCCTGTGTCCCCAAAAAACAGATGGAGGGCTGAGTCCAGACCTAAAGCCCCAAGCCCAGGAACTTGGGTGGGTGGCAAAGAAGCTGTATTTGGGCCACAGCACCTGTGCATAGCCATGCTCCTTCCTGCAGTGTTCCTGAGGAGGTTCACGTTAATGTCATCACTGTCCTTGTCTGGCAGGAGCACTTCTGAGAGATCCCATTAAATATGGGCAGCTCATTCACCAAACAGATGGTGGTGGTGGCTCGTGCACCAAAACATCCCATGCTTTCTCTTGCAGGAAGTGACCAATGCTAAGCAGCCTGAGTCTCACAATGCCACCACAATGCCACACAATGCCACCATACCAGTGACAGGGTTGGCACCAGACCAGCTGGCTGGGCCCGAGCCTGGTTTCACTCTGCAGCTACAAAAGATGAGCTAAAGAGGGCAAGAGGAACATTCTGGCACTCAGTGTTGGCAAGCACCATGGCATTATTTATTATTTCATGCATTTTCTATCTTCTGCTCATACAGTTAGTTCAGATCACTCTTGTCTTCCAGAGATAAATTAAAGCCCACAATGGGCTTCAGACCAAATTTGATGAAAAGCTGCTTAAACAGAGCATGAATTTGCCCCTCTACCTTTGCTCTGATTTAAGGAAGCATGCATGCCCAGATCATTTCACCTGAGGTAGCCAAGCATTAATTAATTACATAAAAGCATTTGTGAACCTGTTAAAACTATCTATTAGATGAGCAGTGCTGCTATCTCCACCATCTCTCTAAACGTTTTAATTAATTTGGGGGAATTTACACATGCACATTGTCTGCCAAATTCAACAAAACTTGCTTTATAAACTAATAATAGCATTTGCTTTCACTGTGGAGTTATGCAAGCTCTGTATGTGCATGCAAGTGGAGAGGGTGCTGGCCACAGCACACAGCGGGGTGCTGCTCAGGGATTTACCAACAAGCCAATGTTCTCATCAATATTAGTTTCATATTTCTGTCAGCAGAGGTGCACAATGCATGAAAATGTGTGTGCAGCATCTGACAGGATCAACCCATCAAAAATAGTATTTTTTTTTCCCTATAGGCTGAGAAAAAGAGCTATTTGTTTTCTCAGAGTGATGCAGAGCTGTTGGTGAGGCCTCAGTGACTTGTGCTGTCCCATTTTTCTGCTGCCAGTTTCACACTGCACTCAGATGACACAACTGTAACAGCACATAAGTGCTCAGCTGCAGCAGATGAATGGCTGGTGCATGGTTTTTAAAAGAAAAATTACTGCCTTTTTTGGCAGATTTTGAGGGGATAACTCATTAATTAGGCAGCCTGAAAAGCAAATAAAATCCTAATCACCTTCAGTGGATTAGCAGGCAGGATGAGAAACAAGGCCTGTATAGATGTGAAGAAATTTCACTGAACAGGGCCACGTCAGTTCAGACCACATCCCTGCAAAGTCCTGATCCTCTGCTGCTCTGATGGCATTCTCCTCTGGCACCTGGACTAGACAGCATAAAAGCACTCACCATGGAAATTCCCCATGCACCATCACAGGTGTCTGTGCCAAGTTTTCTCACCTGCCCCACAGCCCTCATGCCTGGATAGGAGGACAGGGAGGTGTCCTGGAGCATCCCGGGGGCCCTGTCCCTCAGCACCTGCAGCCACAGCCCCTCGGTGTCTCACAGTCTTCCATGAATCTGTCCTCACCCCACCTCTGCAGGTATTGCCCCACTTCACAAGGCTGAGGGGAAGGCATTTCCAGCAGCATTCAGACACTCAGATAGGCATCTGCTCCCAGATCTTCAAAGGTGCTGAGGCTGTGCTGCACTGCAGCTGGAGCTGAAGTGCCCCTCCACTTGGGGTTTTCTCCAGTTTAACTACATCGCTCCAAATCCATCTAAATAAACTGATACAACTTTTCTTGTATAGACAAGACCTTAATCTCTCCATTTAATCTGTTCTTGCTATTGTTCCTCCTGGCCTGGGCCTCTCGACAGCCTAGAGCACTGAGGTGCTCAGCTTCCTGGGGATGAGCTGGGATCTACCCTGTGAATTCATTTCCACGTGTGGCTGGTGTGGCTCCCTCAGGCAATATTTGTTCCAGCCCATTAAACATTCAAAATGCATCTCCTTAATTTATCTCCTTCCTTTGATACTATCTTTCCCATGTTCCTTGGTGATTTCTTTGTCATGACAACCACTTTTGACAAACTTCTCCTTTATCCAGCTGTAGCAGGCACGATGCGGTTTGGTGCACCACATCACACCGCGGGTCTGTCAGATTGCATCTCCTGCCTTTGACAGGTCCTGCAATCCCATTTTTAGAGAAATGTGGGGAATCCCATCCCATCACCAGTCTGTTAGAGAGTCATTGGTGCTGGACTGCCTGCTCAGCACTGCCTGCTTGCTGCCAAGGGCATCTGCCTGGCTCCCACACAGATCTGTCTGAAGGCAGCTCTGTCCTTCGAGATAAACCCACAACTGCTTGTGCACATAATATTGTGCCACTCCAAGCAAGGACTGGATTAGTTTCCCCTTTTTCCTTACAATTGCTCACTCCAGCCAGTCCCTTGATGTCCCCTGCAAACCAGTGAGCTCCTAACCCAACCTTCACCTCTGCAGCTCCTCACAGCACTGTAACCCCGCCAAATAAAACACAGGGGAAAAAAAAAAAGAGAGAAAATAATAGACCCTGCAAGAGGAGCCCAGAAACAGTGTTTTGGGAGCATTGATCTTTTGGTGTCCCCTGCCTGACTAGAGGAAATTGCTCCAAGAAGATCCTGGTATTGCCTTAGCTTGAGGTCCTATACTCCCAAGCCTGTTGACTGGTCATGAATGCCTGAGCAGATGACTCTGTAGTAAAATGAGGTCAGGGTCCTGTTGGAGGTATCACTCCAGGTGACCTCTTTGCTGTGCCCTGCTCTGACCTCAACATGGATAAGCCAGAGGAGACAGCAAGTGGGAGTCAGCCTCTGGCTGGGGTTAGACACTGGTCTGGTGGGAGATAGCAGTTGTGTTTTATAGAATCTCTATAATGGAGACTCATGACCAGGTCTTCTGAGCCTAAGTTATTACAAAAAACTAATAATCAGAACCATAATCTTAAAATCAGTCTGTGTTTATGCAAACCCCTTGCTTTCCTAGCCTGCCCCAGTTCCTTTGCAATGTTTCCCAACAGTACTCACAACTAAATGTGCAGATGACATCTTCTGAGAGACAAGAAGAAATGTTTTCCATTTAAACAAAGTTTAGAAATCAATTTGGAAATTTTCTGCCAGATGGTCCCCAAATCTCACAAGGCCGCATTCCAATATAGGGCACAAATGCACATCTCTGTGTTAATAAAGGTGGCTTTTAACATTCCACAGGGAACACGCAGCAGCACTCAGGACTGCTGATGTTGTTTCCCAGCTGCAGCCCCCAGCAGTGATCCATTTGTGGCTGCCCAGAAGAGCAGCATCTCGTGAGAGTGCTCGTGCACCGCCGGCCTGTGGCTGCGTGTGCGGGGCCACATCCCCTTCCTCACACTCCCTCCCTGCCAGTCGGTGTTTCACTTACCACTAATGGTACCAGCTCCTCATTCCTGTCAGTGTGCATCTGTGCTTGGCACACCGTGTCAGAGGAAAATACCAGAAGGGAAATTTGAGCAGACACATCTGCAGGATGTGCAAATCAAGCACAGAAACGAGGAATTTGGCAAGGCTCTCAGGAAATGATGATAGCGATTTTTTTTCATCTCATGCCTTTTACTTGTTCAGCCAGGACACTATTTCCTATTTCAAGACATTTCCACATTGCATATCTGCTGGGAATGTAAACACAATCCAGGATTCAGCTACTGCTTTTTCAGGAGAGAAACATCTGCTTTCCAATGTCACCCCTGGCCACAGCCCACACAGGGAAGCATTAGGGGAGAAGTGACACAGCCTGACATGAGCTGGATGGACCACAGCTCCATGTTGAGTTCATGTTGTGTGAACAGGGCAGGCAAGTTCTCCCTCTCCTTATCTCTTTCCATCCCATGCAGTTGGAGAATTAGGCTTGGAGTACCCCTCTGGATGACCTCTGATCATGTTTAGTAGCTTTCTCCTGCAAGCAAGGCATTGCTGTGGCCCAGCTCTGTGTTTGGGGAAGGGTTCACACCTTCCTGCTGTGGAGAACACAAGGCACATGGAGGGGAGGTGTGTGGGGACAGGAGAGGACAAGTTGGGATGCAGTGGCTCTAGGACCAGCAACAAAGCCAAAGCTGGCAAATGGCAAAGAGGGGAGTGCATGTCAAAAGTGTGGGGGAAAAATAAGTGTCATGAGCTGCTCACCATTCAGGGTGCTGGAAAACTTTGGGGTTAGTGATGCAGTGGGCAAAGATGAAATTTTTCCCATAGGAATTAATAGAACTGAGGGTGGAATGAATGCAGGGACTTACAAGAAGTGCACAGTGACAGTATTTATGGTGTGGAAGATTGGAGACAATGGGTACAGATCATCAAGTAAAGGTTTTCAGAGGCTGACTTAGGAACAGAAAGGTCTCATCTGCTTTTCCCATGAGGCTGACAACTTAACGTGTAACCTCTTGCAGGAGATATTATCCTAACTCTCCTGAATGATTACTTATTTATTTTTGTCATCATTGTCCTCAGGTGAATAAATCTCAGTAAAGCCAATCAGGTGCAAGGGATGGGGAGACAGATCAGTGATGAAAATTAGCAGAGACTCATGAGTGTTGAGCCTCCAAAACTGCAGGCAGAGAGGGGCCAGGCAGCAGAACATTGCTATGCTTTCCAGCCTGCCTTCCCTCTGCAATGGACCTGTTTTCCATCTAGAAAACCAGGTTTCCTAGGCCCTCAGTATCCCACACTGGTTACTCCTTCAAGGTGGCAGCAAGTGAATGAAGGAGGGCAGAAGAACCCTTCTGCCTTCACAAGATAGTGATGGGGAGTGAAGATCCTTGCTCTTGATGCTCCCCACAACTGTTGTACAAGGGGCACTTTGTACCCAGTGCCACAGTTAAAACTCATATCATACATCAGGCAGAGCACAGGCTGTGCAGGTACTTAGGTTTTTGCATTGGTTTTGAGCTTTTGCCATTAATATCATCTCACTTGGTCCTCCCTGCACTTGTCTCACTTTGGCATGGTGCTATCAAAGCACTTTGCTGTCCTCTTTAAAGTCTATGACCCCTTCCCTGACACGACACCTCTGCTGCATTTTCTGCTTCTGCAGTCATGCTCTCACCCAGGGCAAAGCTGTGCAGTGATGTGCTAAGTTTACACCACAAAGTGAAGGTTTGGCCCTCAAAATCCACCCAAAAGGGCTGCTGAATTTGAAAAATATTCCAAGATTGCTTTTCAAGCTGTTCCCTTCCTCCTGGTCAGTGTATGGGTATCTGCTTTGCTTCATGCTGCCCTCTCTGAATGGAGAAGGTCACCCCTTCTCCATGGTCTAATTCTGGCTCATTGGATTCTGGCACTGAGCTGGGTTAAGGAAAACACAGAATAAATTAGGACTGATGCTCCTACAGATAAACTCATGATGGGCTGATACAAGAAATTTCTGCCATTTACTATTACCTAGCAGATGTCACCATGCCTTGCCACCTTAGCCAAAGCACACTGACTCTTCAGCTGACAGATTTTGTAGCCAGGTATTGTAAATTTAAACTAACATCAATGCCTATTGGATGGTAACCTCTGGCCAGTGCCCAAATGAGTATCCCACCGATTGTGCCAGCACTTTCTCAGCCACCACATAAACTGGGATTTGGGGTCACTGCTACAGGCTCTTGATGAAGTGGTCTTAAATAAGTTCTGAAGTTAAAAACTTAACACAACATTTCACACAGAGAACCCTAATATATCCTGTTAATTACCCACACAAGAATGAAATTGTCATAATTAGAAGATCAGATAATGGTGTCTGGGAAACACCAGAGCAGCTACAGCAGAAATGTTGGTTTAGTAATGAGTGCATGTTAAGTACCCTCAAATACCTTATTAACAGCTGAGGTGTGATTCCCAGTGCCAGACTCAGTGTGCTAACAGCAACGACACACATGGAGCTCTAAGGTGAAATGGATATTTTTGCACCTTTTTTTTTAAAGTTAGTACAATGAAATCTCACAGAAAAGGGTTTTTCACATCTTTTTTTCAGCATGAAAGAGTTAACATTTTTCAACATGATGAAAATCACAGAGTTATGCTCCTCACTGTTATTTAACTTTACCCACCTTCCCAAGAGATGTGGGGAGAGCCCAAAGGGCCCTGAAAATCAGAGCAAGGAAAAGGAGAGGATGTGGCATCACTGCAGGAAATTGCCTTTAAAAAGTCATCAAATAGAAAATGCCACAGTAGAAAGATCTCATGCTTTGACTTTGCTCTCAGCTCAGAAATCTGGAGAAATAGCAGTAGGGAAATACATGAAGTGGGTAGGAATGAAACAAATACTGTATCTGTAGTGGGAGAGTAGGGCACATCCTCCAGCAGAGACAAGCTGTTGGAGCAGTTGCTTTTTCTGAAACACCTGGATTCACTTCTGCTGGAAAAGTGAGCTAAACTCAAGAAATTACAAATCTATTTTTGAAGCTTTGGCTGGACTACTGTAGGATATTCAGGAAAACAAAGTTTTTCCCATCAAGAGGTCTGTATCAGTAAGAGCAACGTTTAGAGTAAGTAATCTGTGGCTAAACCAAAACCAAATACTGACAATAGCTCCATCACTGGTTTTTAGCCTACTTAAATCAAACCAAAGGAAAGAAAGGGGTGAGAACAGCAACCACTGAAGCAAATGGAGGGGTTATCCGTCTCTGGAAAAGTTACAAAAATGTTCATCACAACAGCCAAAGCCACTCCTGCAGATGGATTTCTGTCTCCAGTTTGCCCCAGCTCCCAGCATGTCTGGCCACAGATGGGTGAGCTCCTGCTAGGAAGGACTGCCTACCCTGTCTGGTTCCATTTTGCTGAATGTGATACCATTAAAACTTGTTTGTCCTTGAAGGAATTACTCTTGAAGTCATTTGCTGGCTGCTGGACAGCCCTCTGGCCAGACCTGGCACTGTGGCAGTACTGGGTAAGAGTCAGATTTTAACCCAAATACTCTATAGATTCTGAGGGGTTCAGAAACCACACATGCAAACAAGCTGAAGAAACTTAACTCAGTTCAGGACAAAACTGTAAGTCTGTCATTGAAGTTGATGGACCATGGCAAAGGATTTTGCAATTGTGCTCACCAGACAAACTCACTCTAAGGAAGGGATGCAGCCAGGAGTGTGCCTTTACAGCCATGCATGCACGACCTTGACTGAGGTCTTTTTATTTCAGGGAATGCTACTGTCACTCCCTGGAGAAACATTTTGTTTTCCTGTCCAAAGACTGTTATTAAATTTCCAAGCTCTTTGCAGTTGGGAAAAAGAGTTCATTGTGACTGTTCCTCAAAGTTTGTAAAGCCCAGGAAATGCTGAACAGCCTTTCTTTAGCAACTGTAGATACTGCCTATAGATTAAAATAGGAACATAATCTAGGGAGTCATGCAGGGCTTTTCTTAAATTACTGAAGGCTGTGAAGTTGCCAAGTGCTTGCTCTGCTCCGGACATACTTTGATAGCCAACTGGCAAAATGTTAGGATTATGGGATAGGGATCAAGCTTTTTAATCATTAGCACCCTGTGTCTCCAGCCCATGATTCTAAACGTAACATCAGTCAGGACTTAATTAAACAGTGATACAATTTCAAACTTGTTAGCCAGTGTTTTGGGTTGGGTGAGACTGAAGGAAGGGTACTTTCCAACTGAGAATTTCTTCTGCTCAGCAGATTTCTGTCCAGAATATTTTGTCTACTGTAACATTTTTATGAGAGGCTACTGAACTAAAAATGGGCTTTGGACAAAGCAGCAGCATTTTTATATCTAAGAGGGTTACCTGTAAATGGGTCCAACATTCCAAGTTCTGTGATTACCCCAGGGATCTCTCCTTGTAGAGCTCGTGAACTCAGGCTGGTCAGATGCATCCATGGCACTTCCAAGGCTCTGCCACCCATGACTCCTGGACCAAGGATGATATTTGCAAGTTAAAGCCAACCCTTCACTTTGGACTGAAACATACCTACGTAGTATATCAAGTGTTTTATTTTCCTGGTGTTGCTACAGAAGAATGAAGATTGGCAAGTAATTCCAATAAAGAGTAAAGCAGCAAGATTAGTTCTGCTTCTTTAAAACCATAGTCCCCAGGCAGCTCTGGGAGATCTGAGAAGGGGACACCAGCCCTGAGAGAAGGGGAAGGGACAAGAAAATAGCAGTGGTCCAGCCACATCACTGCAGTCTCTTCAAGATGAAAGATTTCATGAGTCAGGGGACACTGCCCTTAGCTCAGTGAATACCCAGGGGAAAAAGAACATAGAACCACTCATGGGCATGCATGTACACACCTATATACACACACACTCATATATACACATATATGTGTGTGTGTGTGTGTCTCATCTGCACCCATGTCCTGCGTGCCTTTCTCATGATATCTGAGTATACACTGAATATCTGCCTAGTCCTTACAATGCTTGTTATGTCTCTTTCACATATCTCTGAACATGTGAAGTTCAAAGCCAGGGCTGGAGCTTCCAGCAACCTGAGGCAGCTGGGCTCTTTCCTAGGAAAGGGCTGTAGTAAGTAGGAAATCCAGTGTTTAGTCCCAATGCTAAAGAAAAAAATGTTCTTGCAGCTTCCTTAGAACATAAAGGTCCAGCACAGAGAATCTAAATACAAAGGCCCCAAACCCATCAATCTAAAAGAGATTTTCCAGGCTTCTACTCCAGCAGCACTGGGAGAGGAAGTGCTAGTGCCCAGTCCCAGGCAGCAGACCTTGGGTATGCGTCCATCCTCAGGAGAGAGGAAGCATCTCTGAAAGTCCCATGCCCAGCATTTTATTTTGTCTGGCTTTGAAAGCCTCCAGCACAGCCTAGAGGCTTTCTGCATCTCTGTCCAGCAGCACTGACCCTTACTGACCATGTGGGGCTGGATATGTGCACCAGGCTGCCTTTGCAGGGCTGTGGCAAGACTGTCGCAGCAAAGGGACATGAGCCAAACACCTGCCTGATCCATCCCACTCCTCTTTTGGATTTACTGCATTTTTCTGGTGCCAGAAGGAAATAATTCAACCAAAATATGTTCATCAGCAAGCAGTTTACCTCAGTGAAATGTTCAGAGCCAAGGCAGGCTCTTGGCCACAGCAACATCAACCTCTGCACAGCAGCCCTAGGAGTCACAAAGCACAGCACGGGCAGTGATCTCTCCTGAACTTGCAAAGTGCAGAACAAATCAGCCATTCCCATCAGCTACACAGGGTCAGTTCAGTGGGATCATTTATCAGGTAAGTTACCATCCACCTGGTCTTCACTGATTTACCCATTTTCAGGGAACTCCATTGTTTCCAGACAGATATGGGATCACAGCATCACTTCCCACCCTAAAGTCATTTGCTTTGCCTGTTACCCCAACACTAAATCTAAACAAATCTTCCTAATTCATTGCATTTCTGACAGGTGCCTGAGGTACTGCCAACAGCTGTGTGGGACTGGGCTTTGGGAGCAGTATTCTTCCAGTGTGATCCTCCTCAAATGAGGCTTGCCTCTTGCTGTGTCAGATAAAACTGGAGTACAGAGAAAAAAATAACACTGTACCTGACCAACCCTTTGTCAGAAGTTACTGCACTTCTGTTTTGCAAGCCTAAGGTGGCTTTCAAGAAGCTGCTGCTGTTACAACAGATCTTGCTGCTACTGGAGCCTGATGTAGGCTACTGGGTTACCATACAAGCTGAAAAAGAAATGTAAAGCAATAAAAAGATAAGTAGTCAAAAGGCACTAAGCAGCAGACATAAAATAGACTAAATAAAAGTCTTTTTAAGCTCTCCCATCAAGCTTGTTTTACTTGAAAGCCATTATCTGAAAACGAGCATTTCCTCTCTAATTTGTGCTCCTTCACAGGGGATTATCATCTCATTGCCACAGTTTGCACTGCTTGCTTGCAGATGTGATGTGGCAGACCACACCTTTCAGGGCTACACCATCTGCACCAAAGAGGCAACTTGGAAGTTCAGAGTTGAGCTTACTGATAGTTTACATGTTTAGTCCTTCCTGGAGCCACAGCTGCCCTGCATTCCCCCTTCTGGGTCACACCAGGGCCTCCACAGCCAACAGCACCATGGGAAAGACTGACTCAACCTGCTGAAGAGGTGAAAGGTCTGGGAATAATGTGGCACCAGAACTAAAAGCCTGTTCTTGGTGGGTGTCCCAGCACTTGTCAGTGGTCTCAAAGGGAGTGCTCCCTTTTGGCAAAGGTTATATAATGTGGCCCAGTATTTCTGGGACTCCTGTTATGGGTGCTGCTGACTTGGAGCTACATTTGAGTAAATGTGGAGTATTCCCATGCAGCCTTTGACACCAGACACGAGTGACTTCTGCTCCTGCTCTGAGTGGAGCCAAAGCAAACCAGGTGCAGCTGGGCTGTGCAGTGGCAGAAAGCTCAGGAACACTGTGACCACACTGACTTGGCTTCTTGTTGGGCACTGGTTTGGCTGGTGACAGGAGAGTTTTCCATGTCACATCAATCTGCAAAAGACTGATACTGCCCTGGACTCAGATGCTCAGAGATCATGTGCCTCGTGGAGGGTTTGCTGATCTGCCAAGCACTTTGGTTTGTGGCTGTTCAGGCCTCTGAGACAAAGGCATCTCTTTGTGAGTTTGCAAATTCAGAGACCGCTTTCTAAAATGCTTGTGAGGGTATTTTCTGCTGAGTGCTATTTTGGGGTAAGCAGGGACAAGTCCCAGTCTAAGGGCCCTGCAGGAAAAATGCTCAGCTACACTTCCACATGCAGAGGGGTTGTCCAGTGGTTGTAACTGTGACAGTACAGCACACAGTAAGCAAATAATCTCATAAGCAAGACACATAATTTTGAGGTCTAAATCAAATTCAACCTAGAAACCTATAGGGATCAACTGTCTAAATGACAGCATTACATAAAAGAAGCCTTAACATACTCTTTTAATTATTTTGCAGTTCAGTAGCAACTGGAAACCTCAGTGGAGTCATGCTCCAGCATGCCAAGCACTATATTAATAAATGTCATGGGCAGGTCCTTACCCCAGAGAACCCAGTGTACACAGACAAGGAATATTCTAAGAAGGAAGCAGAGATGCAGAGACAGATGACATGACTACCCCAAGGCCAAACAGTAGGTGGTTGGTGGAGCAGAGATTTCCCAGCACCACATTGCTTTCAGGCCTCAAAAGTCCTGGCTTTGTGCACCATCAATTGGCAGTGGTCAACCACAAAGCCCTGCTTAGTACCTAAAAGTCAAATTATGCTTTTGCCTCACATTCCAGTACCTTTTTGGAGGAGATAGGAGATTTTTTTTCTTTAGGTTTTTTCCTCATGGTCTTGACTTTTTGGTTGGGGCTTTTTTGTTTTGTTTTGTTTTGTTTGGTTTTGTTTTTTTTCAGGTTTTTTTGGTGTGGTTTTTTTGTTTTTTTTTTTTTTTTTTTTTGTGCTAAGGAGGTTTCTGTAACTGCTTGCAGAGACAAAAAAAAAACCCCAAACCAACAAAAAACGATGGGTATCTAGCTCTGTCCTCTTCACACCATTGGGTGCACAGCTGCCATGTGGTGAAAATACAGGTGTTCACCAAGAAGCAACACTTGTGTGCCCACTCCCAGAGTGGGACACCAGAACCTCTGTCCTGTGTGTCAGTGCATAAACACACTCCAGGCTGGCTGTGTACCACTCACTGGGCAGAAGCACCTGGATTTTTGTAACCTTATCCAAACAGCATAAGACCTTTCAGAACAGAGTAGATTTGAAGCATACTTAAAGGTGGTCAAAAGAATTGCAAAGAGCTCCATGCTTCAAAACCCTGATGGAAAACAGATGAGCCAGGTACGGGTGACTTGGAGACCACCTACCTTGTCCATCACACTGTGTCCTGAGCTTCCTGCATGCTGGTAGCATTGCACCAGCTACAGACAGAACAGGAGGCAGAATGAAGCAGGGAGCTTCCTCAAGGAATGCAGGAATGCATCCATCTTGCAATCATTTCAGCTCATCGAATCATTTCTCTTCTGGTAATTGATGTTTAAGGAAGACTGTTCTTGAAAAACAGCTGTGGTCCAGAGCTCTTTAACTACTCTCAGTCTCTGGGTTCAGGGTCATGAGACAGTGCTTCACATTACACCAGGCTCACTGCCAAGGCATCAACAGGGGATGAGTTCAGTGTAATTGCAAAGCCCTGGCCCAGCTGTTTGTAGATTTCTATGGCTTATACCAGGGCTTGGACAGCAAGAATTACCCCCCCATGTGCAACATGAAATAGTGTTTTATAAGAGTGTGAGGATATATATTAGTGCTACTCCACAGCTCAAACATACAAAAAAATTATTGGCTTTCTTTGGACATAAATACTAACCCAGTTGAAGCTTACTCCCTCAGAAGATGCTAATGGTACACTTGGCTTTCTGGCCATGTTCTGGAATAAAAAGGAGTATTATTAATTATCTACAGTCAATGTATTCATTATGATAGTGGGACCTGGATGATTCTGTTGTTCATTTTCAATTAAATAAAAAATGTGTTTATTGCAGAATTTAGCAAGTCAAATGGGTTTCTGATGTACATTAAATGCTCTTGCAAGATTTTTCTGTTCTTGCAATGTCCATATGGATTTCATCTACATACAAGGATGTGGATGAAAGACAGGTTTTTAGCACTGTAGCTAACAGCCCACCACCTAAAATAACCCATGATCCTCATTAGACTGGACAGATTTATAGAGGTGAAGATGCCAAAGTAGCTTGTGGAGTACCTTGCTAATACCAGGCATGGCACTGGAGAAATGCCTCACGTGTTGCCTGTCTCAGCAAGCAGCAACAGCAACCTGTTTTCCAGGCTGTGGAATGATGGAGATCAATTAGAGGGTGACTTGAGTTGCCATGGTAACAATCTCAAAGGGGACAAAGGTGGGGAAATTAATTTCTCCTCTTGTTTACTATATTGCTTTAACACAAAATTGCTGAATATGATTGCTACTAGATAAGGAATGACAGTTCTTTAGTCTGTTAGTCCAGATTCACTTCCAACACAGGCAGAAGCACTGAAAACAGCACCAGTGACAACTAAGACAAGAAAAACAGAGCCAAAATAACTGCTGTATGTATGTAGCTCACATAATAAAGAAAGCTGTTATAGGTTTGTTTGTTACAGATGTTTTTGCAACAGAATGGAACATGACATATAAAGCAACAGCTCTACTGAGTGCTGGACAGCTGTGGGGTAAAATTCATATTGCCTTGACTCCTGACTGCCTTATACAGGCACACTGACTGGGAGATGGAGACTGGGATCTCAGGTAGAACATTTCCTGGAGGAATCTGGGTTGCTCTACCATGAATTTTTCACCTCATTCACCAGACAGCCCAGACTCAAACACTGAGGGAAACCACTACTATCTTCTTAACCCAGAGTTTAGAATATTCCTGGTTCAAATCTGCTGTCTCAGCACAAGACATTAAAGTGGAGGTCTGCCATCACAAAATGAACTCAAGGTACCCTGGTATGGGTAACCCACAGTCTCTTCTGTTTACAGAAACAGGAACCAGTGCCTGAAATTAGTTGTTCAGGGCTAGAAGATTGGGTTTTATCCTGTGCATTAATCATTGCTTTAAAAAAAGCAAAAGATCCAATATGAGGGACAGAGTGCTTGCAACACCTTTCTCCAACTCCCTCAAGAGTATTCTACTTCATTCCTGGTGGCTGGGGCAATGTCCCTGGGGAGATGTGCAGTTTCAGATTCCCTCAGGCAGAGGAGTCAGTCGAGTCCCGGGACTCCCACACCCCAGCCCCAACCATCTACCTACTCATTACAGCCAGCAGCCATGTGCTGGGCTGTAATACCTGAGCCTAATCTTGCAAAGAACCTTTAGCTCCTCAAACAAAGCAGCTCTTTGTGGATGTCAAAGCATCAGCTCTTCCCGAAAGGTTAAACAGGGCCTTGACTCCTCCAATTACTTGGCTTGCAGACAATGAGATTTCGCAGGCTGAGCAAAGCTCTGCATGTGAGAACAGCTGAGCTGACATGTATTTCGTATGTTGCCGGCTTCTCCTCCCAGAGGCTTTGATCAATGTTCAGAGAGCAGGTAAAATGCACAGCCCATGCCCAGAACCAGGATGCCAGTGGCAGTTCCAACAAGACACTCTGGCAAGAAAACCTCCTGATCGGATAAAAATGGGAGGTCTGGGATGCAAATAAGAAATGCCACACAAATGCTCCCATCTGCTGATCTAATGAACTCTGCTGGTGGATCCTCAACGAGTTTTCCTGTTTGGTTTTACACCACGGCAGTAACATATTTTCTCCATTTTCAATGCCAAGACACTAAAGCTTAGAGAAACTTGGTGAATGCCACGAAGCAAATCTGCCTTGCCAGAAGAGAACTTCAAACTTTCAGCTCCTATTCGTTGTTTTCCTCCTTTGGTTTGACTATTTCTTGGTGCACTGAGAGCAGGGACTCTGTGAAGCTACTAGGAAATGTGACTGGAGACCACATCACTCCAGTCCCACCTGTCTAATCAAGTCCATCTCCTGTGGTCCTTGAGAGCACTGGGATGCACAGGGTGACCTTGGGGTGCAGAAAACACTAAGAGATGTCTCCCTGGGTATTGAATTGTCAGTCCTGTTTCAGGTCATGCCTTTGTATTACAATGCCATCTTTAGGATTTTTCTGGATGGAGACACTGGACATAGAGTGAGACACAAAGGGAACAGTATTACCAGCAAATAAAATGTGCCCAGGCCCATTCTCTGATCCTGAGGACAATGACCTGCCAGAATAGATCTGTCCAGTTCAGCTCTTTGCAGCAGGGCAGCAACATCCAAACCACTTAGTGAGACTGAGTCCAAGCTAAATCCCAAGATGTGGGATGAATGTTACCTGGAAGTCCAAGCTGACTTAGGTACAAACCTATTTAGGTCCAAACCATGCTAGGCACAGCAGCAGGTCAAGAAGACTCCACAGACACCACACGAGATGCAGCAGCAAACCTTCTTCATCAGTGGAGAGGGTGTCTAGTCCACCTCTGAGTGCACACACAGGCTGAGAACAGACTTTTAGGGTTGTCTCTGCCAGAAAAAGGTGTTTTCATTGTCTCACAGCAGCACCCTCTCACTCACAGCAGTCACACCTCTGATCCCCCAGCAGAAGGAACCCTCTACACCTGGACTCCCCAGCCTGCTATTCCCAAAGTCACATAAATTATAACATAGCAGTGCTGACTCTTCAAATCCTTATGGTTGAAGCAGGTTAAGCTCAGTTGTGGTGGCAAATGGGATTGGATTGATATGAACATGAATAAATTGTATCAAACTTACTAGAAAGCTACTCAAGAGCAGCCTATTTTTATTTCATGGAGGCCTATGAATCCAAGCCATATAGCCAAATTAGCAACTGAGACAGTGAACTGCCCATCCAAACCAGGAACTATCTTTAAACACAGCAGGAGCTCTGTCTTGCCTTCAGACCATCCCAGATCTCTGTGGGTGAGCGTGAGGAGGCAAGATCAAGAAGTAAGGAAATGTACCATGAAAAATATAAAGCATGTTTAGTCTTGTGGACTGGCAGTGGAAAAGAGATCATAAAAGAGCGTAACCAAAGTGCACTGACAAAAAGGAAACACTTGACCTTGAAAAGATAAATAGATTTAATGATGTTGTGAAAGTATCTGTAATTTATGACGTCTTTCTGTTGCTTTATAGCATTTGAACCAAGGTTGATAATTTTTTGTTTTGACTTCCTGTCTTTCTTAAAACTCATCTTCTCTAGTTTTATTTGGCACATTCTTAAATAGAAAGGACAAGATCTGTGATTTTACCAAATTCTCTTTTCAAAGTGTCAAATAAGTATTTTACCCTCTGATATGAACCACAACTGTTGTACAAGTAAAAATTGGTTGCACACAGTGCAAAGAAAGGCAAAAAACCATGTCTATTCTCAAATTTCTTCACCAATGTAGTGGCATGCTTTGAAGACTGGTTTAGAAAATGACTTAAGCAAAACCATATTCAAATTGATTTCAGCAACCCAATCAATTTGTCAATATCAACAAGCTTTAAACTGTAGTAGTTAAATCAGCACAAAACTGCCTGTGGAAGATCCTACAGAGCCCCTACAAAAATCGTCCCTGGTTTATCAGCAAACTTCTGACATATGCATGTAGAAGAGCCCTTGAAAACATGGGTTTAAGCAAGCCAAAGCAGAACTATCAACAGCTAAGATAGAGCCGCTCCCTAACTACTAACTGCAAAACCAGTTCCCTTTAGAAAGAGGAGGAGCATTTTCAGAGGAGACAGCCTCTCCCAGCTGGCCATTTCTCTCCTAGAGAGTAACTGTGTTGACAAATTTGTCCCACTTGTGCTCCTCAAAGAGCAGCAGAGGCTGCTGCAGATGGGCTGGCTAGCTGGGACATCAGACTGCCTGCTGGAGCAGCTAAGGAGAGTCACCATAATGCTGGATGGGGCTGAGGACTGGGAAGCTAAAGCACCCCAAAAGTCTCAGTCAAGATCCAGTGAAATACACCTACCACTGCATTCAAATGGGCAGAACAAGTCCAACTGCTCAGTTAAAATGTTTGTATTTATGGTGCCCTCTTAGCTTGTTTAATCAGTTCCTTGGAAGTTTCAGAAGAAATTCAAATTTCTAAACTGATGTCTTAGACTCTGCAGAACAGCTGTCTTGAAAAGAGCACCAGCTTTGACTGGCTGAGAATATGGCATTGTAGAAGTCCAGTGCTGGTCCCAAGGATCTTGTGATCTCTCAGCTAAAGCTGCTTATGCACCTTCCCTTCTGGCTCTTTGTTCTGAGGTCCAGCCATGTCTCTGCACCAAAGCCTTTCCCCACCCCAATTTGGTCAGCACTGTTTTACTGACTGGTACAGAGGTTCCTGCTTAGAAACACCTTCCACTGAGTGAAAAACATGGATGAGAAAATCCCAATCAGAACCACTAACTGTGACATTCCAATGCCATCTGAGGCTACCAGGTAATTCTCTGAGGTGTCCCCACCTTCTCTCCACATCCTCAGTGATGGAGCAAAGACAGTGGAGACAAACCAGCCAGCTGGTCTCCAGGTTGATCACTCAGCACTTCTGGATGTCTGTTCCCTAGAGCAATCTGACCCTAAATAGGTGGTTTTAAACAGATTACCAAGTGCTGTGCCTGTCTGTCAGTGATGGCCATGGTGCAGGACCGTACTGCCATGGCAGCCTCGTGCTCACAATGAGAAAGGACTTTTCTTCATGGGCAAATTTGCCTACACACAGATCACTGAAAGTTACACACAGCAGGGTAAAGTCTCCCCTTGTTTTTAGGCTGAATGCTTCAAAAATCACTCTAACTACAGAAAGCTGATTTTTTTGTGTCTGTAAGAGGCACGTCAAGAAAAACAAGAACCCACATCAAACTTGGAAGGTTTCTGCCACTGTGATACCTTTACCACCATCAAACAGGATCCCCAAGTGCCACAGCCTATCAGCTTCTCACGTTTGTTACTTGTTAAATTCTCAGTAACCTTTTCTTCACAATTAATCCACAACACAAGACTTTTTCCTCTTCTAAAATAGGGAATTGCTCCTGTTCCTAAAATAAAACAAAATTAAGCACATTTTAAGTGACTTTCAAAATCTCATAGGAAAGTACAAGTAGAAGCTACAACTGTGGTTCAGTTCTACTAGTCCAGTGGTCTAACTGTAAGACCATCCTTCCTTCCAGACACTGCTTTAATGGGAAGCTGAGCTAATGAAGAGGTTTCCAGTGCTGCTCTGTCCCACCATTGTCTGCCCCACAGGGCAGGAAGCACCACTGTTATTCTGCACTGGGCAATGCCTGTGCATCCATCTGTGCAGTGAAAACACAGCCAGCATCAGAACCCACAGCCAAGGACACTGCTGATGAGATGCCACATAGAAACAGATGCCTGGGATGCTTGTGATCAGCAGGGTTGTAGATCTCTGCACCTGGAACTAGGCCAATGCAGAGTTTACAGTCTTCAGCTGCCCACATTGTGGCCTACTCCCATTCCTGGATCCCAGCTGCTCTGTAGTGGAGTGTGGCAATATTGTTGCTTGTGTGGGGTAAAATAGGGACACAGAGAAACGTCCTTTGCAACACACGCCATGAACGGGCACTCTCTGCCTCCATTCTCACCTTCCTCAATTGACTTAAGTGACATACATCCTACAGAAACTAAGGATGTAGGCCTTGAAGGCCATGAAGGCCCTATTTGCTGCCATAGCTCTAGGAGGAAAAATGCTCTGGAGGCTCCAGGATAAGAAGCAAAGACACTAAAAAATTCTGTGCCTGGATGCACATTCAGAGTGCCTTTTTGCAGACCTTCACTGGGGAGCCAGCACCGCCCTGGCCACCAGGACTGTCCCAGGTGGGCTCGTGACCCTTTGCACATTTGAGCTCGCACAGGTAAAATTCCTGCTGCCTTCCAGCGGCGTCTGCATTTCCACAGCGAGCAAAACAAAGAGCTCCCGTTGGAATGAGGAGGCCTTTCTGCCAAAAGGCTCAATCCCAGCAGCAGTCTCACCGGCCCGCGGGGCCGACCCGATGAGTAAGGACTAGTCCCATGAGTAAGACCCGCGGGACTGGACGCAGCTTGTCATCCATGCTTCAAGTGCGTGCAGGCCTGCTAAAGCTGACCTATAAATGGGAAAGAACGCAAACATTAATGGGTACACTGTCCTCTCTTCTCAGGCAAACCCCAGGATGCCTGAGGCACTCTTCTTTCCCATCAAACTTCCTTGGTTTCTCCAGGCAGCCACAAACTGGGGGTTTGTGGCCCTTGACTGAAATGAGAATATAATCTGACAATTTAGAAGAGCCTCACCAATTTCCCAAACAGCGTTTGCTCTCTGTGCTTTACCTGGAGTCCCTCCAGTGCAGCAGTCAGCATGCTAAAGACCTAGTACGTACTTAGAAACACTCTCCTTTAAAAAAGGCATGCAAAAGTGTTAACACCAGCATGGTGAGAAGGGCTGGAGCAGGGGCTGCAGGCAGGCAACACCACTGGCTTTCCTGTGTTCAGATATTCCCCTCCATTTTCTGGAGTGAGAGCCGAGCTCTTGTCAGAGCTCTTTGGATGAATCCCTTTCCTTTAGAAATGTTTTTACTGATTCCACAGCAACTAAATAAACTCAGGGAAGGAGAGTGTGCTGGAGGAAGATGTGTAGTTCACCTTTCCCACTCTTTCAATAACTCATTCCCACAGGTACATTTACAGTAACATATGGGCATTGTGTGAGTAGAAACACAACAGTAACTTCTGCAGTGTCAGCAGCACCAACTGTGAATGAGGAACAAACAAAAGCATGTTGTAAATGCTGGTTGAGCAGGGAATGCCCCAAGACTGGAGCCACTGGAATTTGCCATGTATTATGCCATAGTGAATATATGTTTGCATTCTTCCTACATATCTTTGATTGCTATTCTTAGATTTGTTATCACCAAGTAGCATATACATGCAATATTATCATCATATTACCAGCTCCTGAGTTTACACACAAACATTTAATTTCCTGATCTCTCTGAAACATCTTCTGCTACATGGCTGACACAGAACAAAACTGAGGAGGGAAAAGATCAATGAGGACACTGACCTAGTAAAAGGTTTGCTGAAGCCAGTCTGTTTATGAGGGATTACTACAATGTGCTGATTAAAGAGATTATGATTATCTCTTTCTAAGAGATTTATCGGCTCTGATGGTGTGTACATAAATGCCTCACTGCAAGCATCTAGGGGAAAAGCTATAGTCAGATAGTAGCAGATCCACAACCAAAGTATTTGGGATAAGTAATAGAAAATCTCTTAGAAAGCAAAGAATATCTAGCCAGATGCCACTAAGTCTGGGTAACATTTCATCTGACAAAGCCAGTGCCCAATCTCCATCTGGAAAGAACTGGCAAAGCTCCAGCCACCGGCTGAAGAGCTGGCCTATATTCAGCAGAAATCCCATCTTTACCTTCTGCTTCTGAAATACACCAGACAGAAAGTCAGGAAACCTAGCAGAGTCAGAAGTGAGCTAATGGCTCAAGTGGGTCGAGGTGGACTGCCATAAATCAGCTTTCAGATTAGGCTTTGAGAAACCCTCTGGGGCTATAATGACGCAAGATGCCACGCACACAGCACGGCCGTGGAAGGTCATAGCCAATCTATAATGCTGCACATGTGAGGAAGGGGGAAATCCAGACCCACACCTTTTTACAGAATTATTAGTCCATGTATTATCTAAGCTTAAAAAAAAAAAAAAAAAAAAAGATTAGAGGTCAACCTGAGGTGATGTCAAACTCACCTCCAAGTGAAAATCTCAAGAGAACAATTTGTTCCACGGCTGACCCTGAAGGGGCAGAAGGGCCATCCCAGGTGGATGCAGGCAGCCAGGGCAGAGATTCTGGCAGTGGCTGCCTTGTTCCATGCTGCCCTGATGGAGCAGCTGAAGCTCCATAAGTTCTTCCTGCAAAGCTTTCCCTGTGAACAAGATGCTTTCCCAGTTGATTGGTACTCTTGGAGTCACTAGGGGATGGAACTGCTTAAATTGGGGTGTTGCAAAAACTGGGACTTCAGAGCAGACCCATGACAGCCAGTTGTTTGTGATCATCTCTTTTGGCATTGCTACATGGGAAAAGGTCTCTTTTAACTCCAGGCTCTGGCAGAACAGCTCTAACAAATTTTGCCACAGTGGTTTAAGACATCCCCTTTATCTTGCAGCACATCCAGACAGATGGAGCTCACATGAGCACCCCAGCCCATGCACAGGGGATTAGCCTGTCACACATAGGCACTGAGACCAGATAAAGGCACCCAGACACTCTGCCACCATGACACCTCATCCATTGCCTGACAGTCTGGGGGATGACAATGGGGAGAATGGTTCTGAAAAATGATTCAGTGACAAAAATCCCTGGCCAAGCCAAGAGCTGCAGGGCACACTGCTTGCTGATGGAGATATGGCAGCATGGTGTTGGTGGTGCCCCCAGCTCCTGAAGGGTCACACTGGAGAGGGGTTACCCACAACAGAGGTCACTGACAGCCCAAGAAGCAGCAGCCAGATTCATTATGACAGAGGAGAAGCAGTCAGACAGCCAGAGAAAATGTCAGTGATCATCTTCAGTGCAGTATTACAGAGGCTAATTCACACCTTGGGAGAGATGGAAAGATCAATCTTAGGCTCTCCCAGTTTCTAGACTTTGCTCCTATGCCTGTGTCTTTTATCTTTAAGGCCTCTCTTTCCTGGGCAGCCCTATCCATCTGCCCCAGAGACAAGCTCCTCAGGCTGTGAATCTTGCTGGCAAGAGTGGTGCAACTGCAGCCTTGATCTGAGCACTGGGACAAGTCAGTAAGGTGGTTTCAGACATAATCCTCTCATCATCATTGATCTTCCTGTCTGCTTGAGCTAATTGGTGGCAAGTCTCAAGCTTAGATGATCTGCACCACAGAGGGAATCAGTGCTCACCTTTCCCACTGCAGATCCTTTCAACAGCCTCTGCTTTGGACTTGTGGGTCCCCACAGCAGAGCATCACAGTAAATCCAGCTTCTACCTCCTTCCATGCTTGCCCAAATCTGTTCTCCAGAAGACTAAACTGTGCCACTTTCTTTTCCTCCTGCTTGCACTGGTATAGAATAGATTGACATCTGCTAGCAAGCTTTGTGATAAAAGGAGACCCTTGCAGTAAGAGTTTCTGTCACTGGATGCAGAATTTTATTAGAATAAGAAAAAACAAATTATTGACACTCTTCTGCTTCTCTCCATGCTTCTGCTGGGGACATACCCAAATTACTCCCATCTGCCACCCTGCTTCAAATTTAAAAGCAGCAGTAATCCATAGATCCTTGCAACTATGATTAATTCTATCTGAGAAGGAAGAAAACCTCAGAATTCAATGAAGAAGTTACCACATACAAAAGAGATGTTGCCTAATAGTGGCCCGCTTTTATTTTATTAGAACTATAACACTGAAATTAGTTACTAATGTTTTGAGGTCTGCCTTTGATCTTAATAATATATGTGGTGAGAATTGGACAAATCAGTAATTGTCTCCAGCTGGAGACAAAGCAGTTGGAGGAGAAGCCATTTCAGGATCCTCTGTAGTTGCTTAAGTAAATCCTAGGATTAGGAACATGCAAATTTTACTGGGGGAGGGAAGAGAGAAGGGACTTGCAGTGCTGAACAGGAAAATGAACAAAAATTAATGTAGGAGGGCTATGAACTGAAAATGCTTGATTTTAACTGATTTCAAGAAAATGGAAAATTCAGTTTTTCCCTGTTCTGTCTGCAATGAAAGCCAAAGGCTGGTCCATAGGTGCAGTTAACCAACCTATCCGAAACGTTTGTCATGGCTAGGACAGAAAGAAAGAAGAGACATGACAGAGAAATGGTGGTGGAAGTCTCCTCTGCTGTGTGTACAGGTACAAATGAGTAATGTTGCACAATGGGATGTTTTAACCATAGGCTGTAGAACCCTGGTTTCCTTCTGCAGTCCAAGCTGAAATTTTGTGTAAAGGACACCTGTCCTGCTTGCTGAGCAAGGTGAGCCCTATCCCCAAAATGTCTTGTTGCCCAGGGGTGAAGACATGAAGATCTAGTCAGCTTGTGCAAGAGACAACAATATTCTGGCCCCTGTTGTGAATGGTGCCTGAATCCTTGAAGAGTCCTGCCTAAAAAATCTGGGGAATTCAGGTCAGAGTTTAAACAGGCCAAAACTACACTTTTAAGCAGAAAAAATCAGAAGTACTTTTGGAACAGCAGAGATTATGTCCTGTCAGGCTCTACTTTCCATCAGGATGACAGAAGTAACACCTTCAAGACTACTAGCAATAAGACTGGCATTCTTCCAATCAGATTTTATTCCACAAACACACCCCTTATGGTCTAATTTTTTTCTCTATACCTGCATTTCATAGAATTATAGAATAGTTTGGGTTGGAAGGAACCTCTGGATCATCTAGTTCCAAGAGATACTTTCCATCAGACCAGACTGTTTAAAGACCCATCCATTTAATGAATGAAAAATAACAAAAATAAACAAATGAAAGAAACATACTCTCTAATAACTTCAGATGTTATCAGCAATGTTTTAAAACAAGCTGGAAATATTTTCATTTGTTCCTCTGGTTTCAAATGCATTAGGGAAAGATCTTGCATAGGAAAAGGAGAGTACTTGTAGAAGCAGAAGGCATTTGTGGACTGTAGGGAGCTGTTCTCAATTTTTATTTGTAGAACATACCTTATTGGAACTACACTGAAGTGGTTTTACTTGTGGTTCACAGACTGGGTGTTACTCACATGTGGCAGACACCATGAGGCTGACTTGGGCAGGAGCCATCAAACACTTCAGACTGCTCAGCCTCATAACATGCATGACATGGCCATGGAAAACATCTTCAGGTGTCTTCACAATACCTGGTCAGAGCCTGTTTTGCCTCTGAGAGGGATTTTCAGGCTTGGGTGTTTGTGGTTAGATGAAACTCCAGTCTTAAGGACTTAGGGCTGATGACCACTATTGTAAGTTAGAGGTTCACCAATTTTCCTGACAATAGTACTTGTCTGTTAATAACAGAAGACCTCAGAGTAAGACCCTGGGAGGAAAAAAAAATGCTTATTGTTCACATAAATCATCAGGTATTTTTTAAAGAGGACCTAAGGGAATATGCACTGTTTGCTTATATCTTTCGTTGCATGATGTGATTTGCAAATGCTATTCTTGCTCTGCTCTTTGAATTCTTTGTGAGCTCAATTCGTCTCTGTATCTGCAAGTATATAATTCTTGGGTTTTTTTCTTTGTGTTTTGTTCCCAGCTCTTCAAGTCCCTTGCTGTCCATTTTCAGTGGTTTCTACAAGGATTGGTACTGTTGGGGCAGAGAGAGCAAGGAGGAGACTCAAGTCAGTGGCAACTTCCCCAATGTATTGTTCTTGAAGAACGTGCATTCTGAAATGCATGAGCATCAGCATCCACAACAGAGCCCCAGAGGTCCAAAACTACAATCTTACCAAAAGGAGAAATGAAGAGCAGGGATGAGACTGGTGTCTGTCCTGTAAGCCCATTCATGTTCTGCCCTTTTTCCCATGGAAAGCTCATGGGCCAGATGGGTTGTGAAACTGCTCCTTAGATGTTTCATCTGGATTGTCACCACTTCTGCTGTGATGTTATAACAGCAGCTCATTCCTACAGGCTCAGTGGTTGCAGTTTCTCCCAGAGCTTGGAAGAACCTCGTTGTCCCTCTTGCACTCTGCTGTGGGCAGGCTGCCAGTAACACACCAGAGTGACACAATGTGGGCTCCAGCACCCACAGACCCCACTTCTGGCTCAGCCTGGCCTTGGAGCCACGTGCCAGTGTGCCTGTGCACTTCAGAGGTGTGACTTACCCTCCAGCTCCACCGTGATTCCAGTGGTGAGGGGACTGCACACCTGCTGCTGACGCTGTCCTGGTTTCAGCCTTCCTTGCCCTTTAGCACCCAGGACCCCTTTCCACCATGTCCTGATGCCAGCCCAGAGGTGGGAAGTGCAGAGGTAGGCACTTTCACTCACTGTTGCCATAGAATTGCATGAAACAGGACAAAGTGACTTTTGGAGGACCCTGAGTGTAGCATCGCTTCTGGAGGAGGATAAGCTCTACCTACCCTGCATCAGTTAGGTGTTTAGCTAATCTGCTCCTAAGCTCCTCTGATGAAATCTCACAGCCTTTGGCCCCCTCACAGACAGCAATAGGCAGAGCAAAGTTCCCTGCTCCATTGCAGACATGTAAGGAAAGCCATAAGGAGCAGGTCAAGCACAGAGCAAGCTTCTCAAGAAATGCTTCCAGCTTCAGGCAATCACTGAAGGTTTCTTGAGCTGGAGATGGCATCCAGGTTCTGAGGTACAGTAAAGCTCAGTAGATATTTCACCCCCTCCAGGACTAATACCTATGTTTGGCCTCCATAACAGCCTAAGATAAACATGTACATTGTGAGACCAGTTATCATACACATAACTCTACATGTTTGTCTTAAACCTGCTACCTGATAATTTCATTTGATAGTATGTGGATCTTACATCATGAAGAATACTTAGTAGTTTTGCAACCTTCCTCTACAGACCATTACAACTATTTTATAGACTTCTATGATATGACTGCTCAGTTGTCTCTATTTCCAAGCTGAAGTGTTCCCTACTATTTGATCTTTATTTGCAAGGAAGGTCTTCATTTCTCATAAAAAATGCTGTTTCTCTTCAGTACATAGTTGTACCACAACCTTTCTCACAGTGAGCTGACCAGTACTGAACCTAACATCCACAGCAGAGGAGCTCTTGAGGCTTATGTATAGTGCAGATATTACTATTTTTTATATTCCTCTCCTCTCATTTCTGATAACTGTAGACTATTGCTGAATCAATGGTTTCAGACAACCTTGTCCAAGATTTTTTCTGAATAGCTGAGAGTTCACTGTTGTGACTGTGCAGCTGACTGGATTTTCTTGCCTGTCCCTATTACTTTGCACAGCTGATGTGCCACTGCCATGTCACATCATGTCACACTGACAGCTGCCACGTTGTTTCTTCTCAAGTTTACTGAATTCTCCTACAGCCCTGTGCAGCCTTCTTTATTTTTTACTTTCCTGGGTGATGATTTATCTTTCCAAATCAGTTACAAATGCATGGAAGTGCACAGAGTCCCCAGGAACACCCATGGTGTTTTCCTGACAGGGAAACTGCCTATTGACTGCCACCCTTTCTTTCCTGTCTGTAACAATTTACAAACCCACACAAGGACCTCTCCTCTTACCCCCTGAGAACTAACAGAAACCAAGCCTATTTTCCAAGCAAAAGGTAAGATATATTATTTCTCTAAAGATAAATAATAGATTTAGATTTAAATTCAATTAGATTTAAATTTAAATTTAGATTTATTATTTCTCTTTAGAAGGCCAAGTGCTTTGAATTGTTGGCATATTTACAGATATCTCAAACATGGGACACCTTCTGTGCAAGGAGTTACCAAATAGTTCAGGACTTTGTCAGGAAAAGAGACAACTGAAAAGGGTAATGAATGAAGTCTGCAAAATCAAAAGCATTGTCACAAGGAGGATGAGAAGCAAACAGCTGCCTCACTGTTTCCTCAAAGCCAACAGCTGGAATGAAGCTCAGGTGAAGACACGGAGCCAGGTGCAGCATCAGCAGTAGGAACTGTCACCCCACACAGTGGCAGTAGATGTTGTGGAAGCAAAAATCTCCAGGCTTCAAGGGGAAGCTGGGAGAGTACACAGACACCATTTCCAGCTAAGGCTGCTCCCAAGCTAAACAGTGCTGGTAGCTTGGTGAGCAACATGTAGAAGGTGCTGCTGTAGGAACACATCACATCTCCAAGTCAACATGGGCTACAGCAAAACTGCACCAAAACCAACTCATCTGAGGTTGCAAATGTTCACAGCATTTTCACCTCTCCCCAGGTGCTCTGTAGTTTGCAATCCCATTGCCCTTTTTTACTCCTACAGCCATGGAAGAAACCAATAAAGTCACCTACAGATGCTGAAGCTGTTCTCTGGGGGAAACTATAAAGCCTTCCACATGTAAACTCCAACTAAAAATGGCATTTAAGACCTAACTTGCTCCTGACTATGGCTCCAGTCATCTTTGTGAGCAGGATCCACAGAGTTTCCAGGGCACAAATCACACAAAAGTAACTCTGCTGGTCTTCTCTAGCTCAGAAGTAAAATAGAAGAAAAAAAACCAGTGTATTTTTCTGATTCTCTATGAATATTTTTTTAAGTTTCTCTTTTATTCCTCAGTAATTGTATCTTCCAGAGAAAAGGATCTTTGTTTAAATCATTAGCAACAGCAACGGGGGACAGGGGTGTTTTGACAAATACAGTCTCTAATTATATTGCCAATTACCGAGCAGAAAATCCACCTTTTCTCCCTACCTTCTGTTTAAGGCAGAATTTATTTACATGTTAACCACCTTCCTGGTGTATGGTGTGCCATACTGTCAGAAAATCAAAGATGTAGACAGTCTTGTCCATCAGCACAGACCAAAATTTCAGCTCCTTCCCACAGTTAAGACAGTGCTCTGACAGAAACAGTTTGTGGATTTGAAAACTTTCACTTTCTAGAATCATTGAATCATGGAATAGTTTGGGCTGAAAAGGTCCTTTAAAGGTCACTTAGTCCTACCCCCTGCCACAAGGCCGGGACATCTTCAACTAGGTCAGGTTGTTCAGAGCCCATCCTACCTGACCTTGAATGATTCCAGAGATGGGGCATCCACCACCTCTCTGGGCCAGTTACAAAGAGTTATCACACTCTTTGTAAATATCTTCTTTCTTATATATAACCTAAATCAACACTTTCTGTTTAAAACCATTACCTTGTCCTATTTCCATAGGCCCTGTTACAATGTTTGTCCCATCTTTCTGCCTCTGTCCCACCTTGTTCTTCTGAGACATTGTCCTGGTCTCATCTCTTCTGTTTTCTGGACCCACCACAGCACATACACTGGGGATGTGTGTGAAGCAAAGGGACAGCAGAAATCTTACACAGCTTTCAGTGTTTTCCTGCATCCTCATCCCACTTTGGGAAATTATTTGGCAACCAGGAAGTGGGTTTGTGATAATCCTACAGCAGAGCTGATTTCCCAAGCAGAGCATCCTGCTGGCCTCTGGCCTCTGAGGCAGAGCAGAAACCATGGTCTGCCCTGCCCAGCCACCTTCAGGGGCCAGGGCAGCAGCTCTGAGAGCCAGGCAGTTCTAACACCTACACAGCCACCTCCCCTTACCCCAGTATGAGAGACTCCTTCCCCTCAACAGCACCCAAACCAACAGGCAACCAGTAAGCCAGGTAGTACCTTGTCATTGTCAGAATAAATATACAGCCAACATCACCTCAACACAAGGAAAGCTCCTCCAAGGCCAGAGAGAGCATCTTGCACCAAAGGAGCAGGGTTGACCTCATTGTTTTGGAAGCTGTGTAGATGGAAAAGACAAGACCTGCAGGTGGAACAAAAGCCCAAAGAAAATGAATTGCAAACATTATTCAGAAATAGTTCAAAGCCTGTGTGTGGGATGAAAGCTGGCTTATGCCTGACAGTTCTAAGAAATGATTCAGTAATAGTTCATCCTGTGCAATGGGTTCTCTGTAATGATTACAAAGAGCATCCGTGAGAGCCAATACAAATTATGTACCAGTCATTCAGATTAGCTCTCTCTGTCTTTGCGTAGTTATGTACCCAAGTAAGGACTTTGAATGGAGAGAAAAGTCTTTCTCAATGATCACATGCTGGTTCAGTTCACTCAGGATACAGGTCTGTTGTTGAGAGATTTGGAGCAAGGCACCACAGCTCGCTCACATGTTACCACTGCTTCTCCAATTAAAACACATGAGATCCCATTGACATAACAGAATCTGCCTCTTTCTGGTTGAAATCCACATGCAAAACTGTTCAAAGAAAACTGAATAGCTTTCAGATTTCTTGCTTTGAGGCATTTACATCATCTGATTTTGACTGAAGTGCCCCAGAATAGTTACTGTCCCTTGTGTATTTATATCCTTCTGCCTTAGTGTTTAATACCCCTTTCTCTGAACCCAGTGGCCAACTTTACTTTTATAGACTCTTAATATTTATGGAAGAAAGTTAAATCTCCTATGGAAAGTTTTGGTTCTATTGCTTTTCAGCTTGGTGGTGAGGAACACTGCCTAAGATCCACTGGGAGCCTGTGGCACCTTGCTGAAATACTGAAGATATTTCTAGATACACCAGCTTTAAGATGCACTGACATAGAGAAGACTTCCAAGAAAGAGCAGGAAGACTGCTCAGAGAATGCACAGTAGAGGGAAGGCTGGAGGCATGGATGCTGCCAAGCTCTTAGGACAGCCTTGTCCTGGGGATTTCTGAGCCAAGTTCAGAGATTCAAGCACACTTGAACTCTGAGCAAGCCCAGAGGCCAGTCCCAATTCTTGTCTTAGCTAAGAAGCAAGAAAATTTGACCTGTGGGAATAATACAAGCTCATAAAGTAGAAGCTGGTTGGCTGTATCTTACACAATAATAGCTCCTTTAGCCCATTTAGTTCTTCAGCCTGTTTTGTATCTTGAAGTTAATTGTATAGATGTCCTCATTAGAGTGAGCTAGATGAAGTGATACTTGAAATAAATCAGAAGTATGGGTTCCCCAAATTCAGAAGCTCCAAGGCTTCCTGTGATTAAGAAATAATTTCCACTTAGCTCCTATCAGTTAGTTGTGACCAAATTCCAACCACACTAGGGAAAAAAATCAGCATTGATAATCATTTTCATTCCTACTATTCCTACTTAGTGCAGAAATTGTTTTGCTGTTAAAACTTACAGCTGAAGACAGACTGGAAAATGAAGAGGTTGTCTGTCAGTGACAGGTTGACCCTGGCTGGACACCAGGTGCCCCCAAAGCTCCTCTATCACTGCCCCCCTCAGCTGGACAGGGGAGAGAAAATATAATAAGAAGTGTCAGAAACATGCCTACTCAGGAGGAAGGGAAGATAAAAAGGGTTCAGACAGCCCAGTAATTTAGCCCTTGTAATTAGATCTAACCTCCAATAATTCCAGGTGTTGTGGGGTGGGGGGAGCACAATCAGCAAAAATGTTTGAAAGAGTTTACATTACTATTGCCACCTGACCAGCTGTACCAGCCTTGCCATGCTGGCTGGAGGAATCCAGTTTTTAAAAGACCCTGAAGTACAAGAAACCACACCAGGTCAGGACAGGACTGCACCTTCTAGGGGAAAATGGCAATAAAATTAAACACTGAAAGTTTTCACTGAAAACCCCAAACCAGAGCAGATTAGTTTCAGCTCTTGAAAATTTCATGTTTACATTGATAAGCTCTTTTTTTTTATTGGAAAATATTTTAAGAGAAACATTTGGCCAGATCTCAAATGGTTTTCCAAACCCCCTCTCTCTCTTTCTTTCCAGCTGCTTTACTGACTGCCTTAATAAACAGTGACTTATTTCTATGAGAAATTCCTTCAATTTCATGGGAAGTGGTGGCCTCTTTGAAGGAAAGAGCTCTGATTCCCCAGATCTTCAGAGGCAAGGGAAAACAGAATGTCTTAACTGACACTAGAGGTCCATTACTTTTCTGTGATAAAGAGGAAGCATGTAAGCATCCCTAGAGACCAAGGCAGAGATCCACTGTTGAGTGTTACTTTCTAGAAATCGTTTCAGTAGACATCACATGAACATCATTCAAGAAGGGAAAGAGATCCTCTGGAGGGAAGGAGCCACCTGCCTCGACTGTTTGGTCATTTCATCCTGCAGCACCCTGAGGCACAGTGTTCTCTCTGCTTGGGAGTAAACCCTCCTTGCTTTGGTCACATTACAAATCCAGCACATCCCGGCCGCCCTGCCCTCACATCCATCCCAAATGCCATCACCAAAGCAAGCTTTTGTTCCCACCACTCCAGGGATGAAAGCATTTCTTGAATCCCTGACATAGCCTTGTGCCTCACCTCTGCTCTGGAGAAACTTCCATCTTCTTCCAGTTTTTAACTGGAACCTTTGGCACTTTGGGAGACAGATTACAGGAATAAAGGATCATCACCTTTGAATTCTCCTGGAATAACTGCCCCTGAAGTTACCAATCATTCTAATGTCTTCCCTTATGGCTAAGCTGCAGATGAGTGACACCCAGCTACAGGCACATGTGAGATGTACATGATGCTCTTGGTTGTGTCTGTACTTGTAAACTGAACAGCGTCCGGCCCTGTCCTAAGAATTGGAGAATGAACATCTACACTCTTCCCCTTCTAGAGATACTTAAATTGCAGCAATGCAGTTACCATGACATTGTGCAAAAGTGATCTGTTGAAACCTGTCTAAAATGTCTCTGATAGAGGATGTTTATTTGCTGTGGATATCTGTTTCAAATATTTCAGTGCAAGTGTCACAGTCCCATTGAGCAATCTGCAATTTACATCTGGGAAAGGAGAAAAACAAAGTGGCTATGATGAAACTTCCCTTTTGATTCAGTTTACAAGAATATCAGCAGAACCCCATCAAACACGATAATTACTTTTCGCAACACTGTCATTTGCATAAGATGATTAAATCCTCACAGGTAGGCATGTGGTCTTTTATGACCCCTGTTGTATCCACTCCACTTGTGGCAATATTATAAAGGTTAAAAAACAGAAGAAAATGCATTTACAGAAGAAATGCTGGTAAATGGAAAGGACATAATATTCATGATTGAAATCAGAAAATGTATCATTTGGATGCTTTTGAATGCTAAATCTTTTGTCTAATTGTACATAATGTAACTGCATGCATATAACTGTACACTGCAATCATACTAACGCTGTAGGTAAAATTCTTTAAAAAATTATAAAACACATCAATCCCAGTCAAAACACTCAGACCTTACTGAAGGAGAGCTAGCATAGCAGAAGCGGATTTTGGGGGTTTAAAGCAACATTGCCCTGCCTGTTGCCACTAACATGTACAGGAGTGTGCACCAGCTCTCTGAGTCCCCTGTGGTGCCACAGCTCTCTGGATCTCCAGGCTCACACAAATCCTTTCTGCTCAAGATGTGTCCATACACAGCCAGTCTACTATTACCATTTTAGTGCTCATTCTCAAATCCGTGCTGTATCTGTACAAATTTGTACTAGAGATCCTGATACTAACAGAAAAAAGTGGAGTGTAGAGAGAGGCACCCCAGAAGAAAGAGCCAGATGTTCAAACGAGATAATAAGAATGAGAGAGAGAGCAGCTTTGGCAGAAACTGCTGTAGGGAAGGGAAGGGTGGTTCCAGGAACTGGGAGTAAAAATTCTGATTAGGGCTGGGCTGGTATTTCCCACTTCAACTGCCCAGTTTTCTCTTTAATGAGGAAATAGAAATTTTACTTTTTCTCCCACTCAGTGAAGACTTAACTGGGAACAAGGGCTTGCCTTCATAGGTAAGCTGACCAAAATCTCAGCATAACCCCACTGGGAATGACAGTGTTTTCAATTCATACCTGATCTTGCTGTAAAATTATTGTACTTCAACTCTAATTAAATATAGCTGTCAACTGAAATGCAGCACTCAATCCTTTTCAAAGAGTAAGATAAAAATTACTCCTTTCTGAACGTTCTCAAGGTGCATCTTCTCTTCTTGGATAAGCTCCATAGTCTAAAACACTAAGCAAAGAACAGAAAATGGAGATCCTGAAAAACAGTCAGCAACAGGCAGACACATTTCTGAATGTACACTAATATGGATGGTCATTGTGGTTTTCATTCACTTGTACAGAAATTTTAGCTCTATTGATACATGAGTGCAAACCAGTCTGTACCAGGGGATAGTCACAAGTATTTCATATGGAAATGCCACTTACAGGACAAACACACAATAATATGTCACTTTATCAGTAGAAATTTGCCACTAGGCCCCATGTGGATTAAAGACCTGGGTCAAATGAAAACACCAAGGAGAGACACTAATTTGATCACAGGGCTGGAACATCTCTTATGAAGACAGGCTGATAATTGGGGTTGTTCAGCCTGGAGAGAGAAGTGTTGGGGTGACTTTAGAGCATCTTCCCATAGATAAAGGGGGCCTTCAAGGGTCTGCAGAGGGACTTTCCACAGGGGCATGTAGTCAGTGTAGGGGTAGGACAAGGGAGAATGGCCTTAAGACAAAAGGGGTGGGTTTAGGTTAGATATTAGGAAGAAATTCTTTATTGTGAGGATGGTGAGGCACTGGCACAGGTCACCCAGAGCATATGTGGACTCCTCATCCCTGACAGTGTTCAAGGCCAGGTTGGATGGAGCTCTGAGCACCTGGTCTACTGGAAGGTTCTCTGCCCAAGGCAATTGGCTTAGAACTAGATGATCTTTACGATCCCTTCCACCCCAAACAAATCTGTGATTCTATGACCTAGAGAATCCTTTAAAATCCAGAAATTCCTTTCCTTCCAGTTGCACAAACTATAAGTGGTGCTAAATGTGATTATTTTCTGCAGGCTTTACTATAAATTGTTCATTTTGGTGACATATTCAACACAAAGAGTCAGTTATTGAGTTAAATGGGCTTTGAAATACAGAGATAATGATCAAGAGGTAAAATTTATTAATAGATTTATGTGCTTTCATTCAGTATAAAATCCCCATACTTCTCAAGATCAGACAAAATATATTAGCTATGGACACATGCCAAAAGAAGTACTTAATCTTTAAGAAAGAGATAAAAAGATAAAACTAGTGAGTGATTCAGTGGAAGGATGAGACAAAGGGGAAAAATTACTCCAGGCAGCTAATGATACATGTTTCCTCATTATGCCCTCCAACATTCATAGAGTAATCAGGCTGGAGAGGTCCTCTAAAGTTCATTAAACCATTCCTCTTCCTCAGGGAAGGCTCCACTACAACTGAAGGTACATAGACATCTCTACCTGCAGATGTTTAATCCAATATCACAAGTCTTTTCATGGACATTGCACAACGTCCCCCGGCAAAGAACTGTACTGCTTCACTGTACTCCTGCATCTGAAACACTGTCCTTTCTTCCTGGAATTAAATTATATTCCCCATTTTCACACCTGGAAACATGAAGAATACAAATATAAAAGGCTGCAAAACAGGATGGAGTAATCTGAAAACTGTTCCATCTTCTCTCACAGCTCCTCCTGAAGCTTGAAAGCTCAAACCTGCTTTAAGCTCCATACATAAACCCATGAGTATAAAAACGTGCATATACATTTTACACACACTTGCTATGTATGCAGGGTAGTATTTTAAAATCACATTTCTTCTGTTCAGATATTAAAAACCAGCAGTGTGGTGTACAGTAAATTTTTTCACTCTTTTGTTTAAACTGGTAGATGCTCTTAATTTCAGACAATTCCACCAGCCATGGGAACACAGAACGATTCTTGGCTTGGTAATAGGATTTTGGAAAGAACATTAGATAATTAGTTTTGGTTCAATGTTTGCTGAATGACTAATAGCCTAACTGATATAAATCATATTACCTGTGGAGTAAAAAATTACTGAAGTACAGGTGACACATCAGACCTAGGTCATTCCTTTATCTCACCAGCATTTCACTCACATTTAACCACTATCTGTACATTTATTTATAGGGAGTTTTTAAAACTGATTCTCACCACTAAGTTCTCACACGTAGGAAACAATCAGGCTTTCCATGAGGCTACAGCATCTGATCACACTTACCTTAAGGGTATGAACCTTAAATGTCACAAAGGATCCCAGCAGTTGCTCAGCTTCTAGGAATTGCAATTCTGGACAAATACTGATTCCTGCAGTATGGAAAATGAAGTGACTGCTGACTGAAAAACATTAATGAAACCCAGGCTGACACTTAAGAAATGGCTGCTTTGGTTGCATAATGGAGTTTATGCAACATCATTGCAAATGACTTAATAGCTTCTCCTGAAACTTCCAATCCTCCCCAGATAGCTGTTCAAGAACAACTTTAACCTGATGTTAATCTGCTTAATCAATCTCAACAATCCAAACATGCTTCATGTCCCTGTGTGGACAGTAATGTGGAATGAGAACTGGCTGAATGGCAGATCCCAGAGGGTCATAATCAGTGGCACAGGGTCTAGTTGGAGGCCTGTCAACAGTGGTGGCCCCCAAGGTTCAATATTGTTTAACTTATTCATCAATGACCTGGATGAAGGGGCAGATGCCTCCTCAGCAAGTTCCCTGATGACACAAAGCTGGGAGGAGTGGCCAATACCCCAGAGGGCCGAGCAGCCCTTCAAAAGAACCTCAACAGGTTGGAGAGAGGGGTAGAGAGAAGCTCTTGAAGCTCAACAAAGGCAAATACAGGTCCTGCACCTGGGGAGGAATAACCCCAGGCACCAGCACAGGCTGGGGCTGGCCTGATGGGAAGCAGCTCTGCAGAGAAGGACCTGGGGGTGGTGGTGGACAACAGACTGTCCATGAGCCAGCAGTGCCCTTGTGACCAAGAAGACCAGTGGTGTCCTGGGTGCCTTAGGAAAAGCATTGCCAGCAGGTTGAAGGAGGTGTTTGCAGTGTATCCCAACCATCTCTGAGGTGAAATAAATGGTATGCTAAGGGCAGTTTGCATGTGCCTTCTATTAATCACATAGCCTTCAACCTAAAAACATGATCAATACTATCACAATACTGACATTGTGAATGTAAGTGCAAGAAAAGCAAAACGCTAACTTAAACCAGTCAGTCAGAAATACACTCATTTTAAGCTGAAAGTTAACCATTTCAAACTCAATTACCACCCTGCAGATGAACCACATTTAGTTTTTTACTGCTTTTGACAGCCCACAAATTCATTGTTGAAAAACAGATGCTTTCAACCATAAATGCAGTTCTAGATCAAATATAAATTTAGGCCCACCATGAGAAGGAGCAAACTCTGCCAAATTGCTGCTCTTACAGTGCCAGTTCTGTCCACTCAGTCCTCACCTCTCCCTGAACCAACCTCAATGGAGGCCAGTTTCCACTGTGAATCTTTCCACACTCCTACAGCCCCTTGTATGACAGAGCACACTGGAATTGCACACAGGCAGTTTCTAAGAGATAACATAATGCTCCAGGGGGAAGATGTTGCACTAGTACAAATTTTAACTTGTCACTGCATTTGGATTTCAAAGGCTTGAATATCAAAAGACAGGAATCCAAAAAGAGGGACATACCCCAAAGCAACCACAACTGCATTCACATTTTCTACGTGCCTAAAGAGAAGTGATCATGGCACTTAAAGCATGGGTGAGACTGACATTAGAATACTGAATAGTTCTGTACTAAATAAAAAGCATAAGAAGCTTATGGACAATACAGAAATTTGACAGCTAGAGGTAAAAACTAGGTATTGACTCATCCTTTAGTTGAATGCAAAGGCAGAGGTGATGACTACAATGTAAGTTTTTAAAGATAAAAATATCAGGTGAAAAGGGCCTTTTTAAACTAAAGGCAACAATAGAAGTAAAAGCAGAAGGAATTATGGCAGGTAAAATTAAGTCAGGGAGAAAAAAAAAATTAACCATGTGGCTAATTTTTCTATCATCTAACAACAACAACAAAATATCAGGCCATGAGAAACCAAGGCTTCTACTGAAGTAATTGCTAAGATTCTATAAATACTGTCCAAGAGACCTGACCAGATTAATATCTCTCTGGCTTATGAAGCAAAACACTTAAGAACCTGTGAGTCTCTTAAAAATATTTACAGTGACAGGGAGATTCATTGATTCTTGCTGGATCCAAAGTTCACAGTTTTTTAATCTAGCAAAAAGACAGTTTATAAAGGCTTTTAAAAAGCAATAAAAAGGTTCCTTTAGGATCAAAGGTAAAAATTAATTTTTTTACTAAATACTGACCTACTTAGGTTCAAAGGGTTTTTTTAAGTTATTTAACTGAACTCTTTTTCTGAAGCATAGGAGATTACTGGCATGGCCTTAAAGTGCTTGTTATCTGAACATATACCATTTGATGTATGTGGAACCATGGCTGGCTTTCCAAAACAGGAACATCAGGGTCAGGTTTTGTATTCACAAAATCTAAGTTAATAGGACTACCCTTCTGAGCTTCCCCTTTGTACACTGGTGTGGCAAGAAACCACTGGTGTGGTTTCCTTATAGAATGACTCAGAGGAACCCCAATCAGGCATTCTCAATTGCTCTCCTGACAGCCATTTGTACCATTTGCTACTAAAGGCAACCAAGGAATATAAAGCCAAAGTCAGTTTTTGAAAAATACAACTGTGTGTCATCCTTCAAGAACCAGAAAAATTTGTTGTGCCCTTGTTAAAGATAAGCTTTTAGACAAAATAACTTACCCTTGATCTTTTATCTAAGTAGTCATAAAGATTTCAGAAACTGAAACTCACAGCTTTTAAGTTAAATAAAAGACAGGCAGCCTTGTTGTATACATAAATTCTTATATAGAAAACATCCAGGGTTACACAATAACCGGTTGCTGGTGATTTCTGAACAAATACAGTTCACACTGGACCACATTCATAGTGTCCTTTGGTCGTGTTTTAACTTTCATAAACTTTTCAGTAATTAACACAATGTTTACGAAGTTCTGGTTTTGCGTTCACCAATGAATCAAAATACAAATCCATTGGTACTGGGTCCCAAATTGAAAAAGCTCCTTTTTCAAATGAAAAATGAGGTTAAAAGTTCCTTAAAAAGAAAACAACAGGAATCAATGAAATAGTCGTCCCCTTCCACGTCTGCTCTTGAGATGACTGGCAGAGCGCCGAAGAGTTTTCCTCTCTTGACGATGCTGTTTCTCAGCCTCCTGCTGTTTCCTTTGCTGCTCTGACTGGAATATTAAAACAAAAAATCGATTCAGCTTCTTGTAAATTTATACATCACCTCATTGTCCCAGTATCAATAGATCAGAATTCCATTAAGCACATCTGGAAATGTTACCATTAGTTGCCCCATGCGATCTTGTGTCAGACTATAACTGTTAATTCTGGATATCCTTAGGCATTATCATTCCAAGTTTTTCAGAGCAAATGTTTAACATAAAGATATCAAAAAACAGTGAATAATGTATTTCAGATAAAAAACAATGCTTAACAATACACTCCAGAATTTATCTTTAAATACCCTCAAGAATGTAGATCCCAATCTGTGGCTACTTAGTATTTACTTTGGTTAACTTGTGTTTTCAAGTTTAATCACAGAATCACAGAACAGAATAAGCAGCATTGGAAGGGACCCATAGGTATCACTGAATCCAACCCCTGGCCCTAGAGGAGTCTCCCTGACCAGAATCACACTATGCCCGAGAGTATTGTCCAAATGCTTCTTGAAATCTGTCAGACTTAATATTGCACAATTTAATTTTAAAAAGACAATTTTAAAAAGAACAATTAGTTAACTTTGCTGAGGCATACACATTTCTTAAAATGTATTCTTAGGAGTTCTTGAAAATGTTCAATGTGCTGTATGCAATTCTAGAAACACTTTCTACATGAAAGTAATTCTAAATCTCTGCTCCTGTGGCACATGCTCTATTAATGCTTCTTCTCTTAACCAAAACCATGCTGGAAGGGTTTAATTTATGTACCATGTTGATGAAATGGCTCTTACAGCCACAAACTACTATTTTCTTCAGAAGGCTAAAGCTTGTCTTTAAACTAAGCAGAAACTGGAACTAGCCAAGCTGAGGCAACTGTCCATGCTAAAAAGTACTCCAGCAGTTCGAGCAATTTCAAGGGGCCCAGGATAACTGCACTGCCAGTGTGACAGAACTGCCACAGAACTGCAGCTGCATCCCCACTGCATCTCATTCTGTAACCAACAGCACTCATGTCATCCCATCTCCCCCAGTCTCCCATTCACACACCATTTAAGATGAGCTGGAAATTTGCTTGCATGGACAGCATTTTGGCTGAGGTGAGATATGAACCAATTTAGCAAATGTAGCAATGAGCCCATACTGATATCAAGGCAGAAAAAGCTAAGGGTCTTTAGACTTTGATGAAATTTATGAATTCCCATTTTCACTGCAAGCAGAGCAACAAGAAGCTCTCTATTTGAAAATATAGCTGGTTTCTCTCTGTCTCCAGACCTCTTCTGAAACAGTCTTGATGAATCACTTAAGTTCATGTTGACAGCTACTCATAGTGTACTGAAACTGAATGACCTTGATCTGCATTAGAAATTTTATGGTTTGAGGTTTTTAAATGTCTTCCATACAGTCCTATTAATATAAAAAATTTGGTATTTTAGAAATCTTGCTATTTTGTTAGATCTACTCGGTATGATAAAGCATATTGAAATTGAAAAATAAGTTGCCATGCTGTAGGAACCATATTCAAATTCCCTGAAAACTAAACTGTGAAATAACAATGACAAACACAGATCCATCACTGGATCTGTCAGTGGTAGCTGGGCATCAGGAGGCTGCCAACATACCACACCTGCAGGAGCCAAGTTCAGCCTCAGTTCCACTGACTTAGAAGTTGAGGTGATGCCAACCCTATGGAAGGACAATTCTCTCCCCTACTAAATCTTTCCACCTACTCCTATATACACCTGCTCTCTGAGAAAGGGCATCACAAAGTGAAAGTTGATGTTTCAAGTGACACTAAAATCCCTTTTATGGCTTGTCAACTCCAACTCTTCATCCTCTGAAAAGGAATGCCAAGACTGCATAGTATGACTTCCTCCTAGCTCTCCCTGCTCCATTCCTTGGGACTTCAGAAGACATACATAGAGTCTTTATTTGAGAGAAGACTTACTTTGTTGTTCTCTTGATAGGAGAAAATATCTCCACTGTAGATGCATTATTTTTCTTTAAATTAGGTTTTAAAAAATCTTTTTAACACAGATGACTACAACATACATATTCCAATAAAGCAGTATCAGTAAATAGTCAGGAAAAGAAAATCCATAAATGTTAGAAGCACCTTAATTAAAAAAAATCCTCAAAGCTGTATCTTATCTGATGGAATCAAATAAACTTGGCATTCTGAACCATTGCTGTGTCTGTCTTCTTCCTGCAGGTTCTGTCTACCTTGCCCCCAAATCTTTACAAAACTGTCAGTAAAAGGTGACAGTTCAGTGTGCACCACCAACAGCAAGAAACCTTGTGGCTTTGCACTTCTTAAGTTAAAGCTACTGTAAAACAGACTGTGCTTTGAAGCCCGGCAAAGCCCATTTAATAAGCTGCAAGACACCAACATATCAGTTACAGAGTTGGTAAAATTGCCAGAAAGATTACCCTACATGGCACTGCAGAGGAATTTGCAACTTATTCCAAAGTCATCACATTTAAAATTCCAGCAATATAGGAATCAAAAACAGATGACAAAGGACATCTGCCAACAGATAAAAATCAGTAACTAAGTAAGGTAGAAACAGTCAAGAAATCCGTTTCTTTTTTCCTTCAGGCATATCCAATGCAACAATTAAGCAACTACTTAGCCAATTTTGTGACAATGTTTTACCAGTGAGAACAGTATTTGACCAGTGGTAAGGAGAAATGCGTTGTAGCAAAGATGCTTATCTGAGGAAAACCAATTTTAACCAAAGTAAATTTTGTCAGGTCAAGTATCAATTCATATGGGTCTTCAGCTTTTAAAATGAATCCTCTCCTCAGTTCTAAAGGAATTTTCCAGTAAAAAAATCCCCAAGTGTACTGCAGCAGCAGCAGATTCATACAGGCATTTATTTAACTGTCCCCTTACTATAAAGCAATCACAAAAATCTTTAGAATGGAAAATCAACCCCTTGGCAAAGGTAAACAGGCAGCAGTCAGCTACACACTCCATATGGAATTTGAGAAGCAGCAGAGGACCAGAGCTCATTCCTGTGACCTGTGTTAGGTAAGGTCGATAACCAAGGCGGTCTGGAGCTCTGCCCCATCACGCTGAGACCTCTCAGCAGGCTAAACCCAGAGAGAGCCCCAACTGCATTGGGACCTGCAGTCTGAGGTCTGATCACTGCAGTCAGGCAAGGTCACAAGTTTCTGGTGGTACCTCTGCAAATAAAGTATTAAAAGATGCAAGCCATTATTTTCCAGCGGAACAGAAGATTTTATGAGTGCTGCCTGAGTTACAGGGGATAAACACAGAGTTCTACCGGAGGCTTTCATTCTCTTGGCAAGAACCTGAGCAGTTGGCAGCTTATAAAGAAATCAAGAGGGACATTTGCTTGACGGTTTTAAAGTTCCTGTTCTTTCATGCAAAAACTAAAGTTACTTGTGCATTATCTTAAAAATTATACATATATATAGCTCACCTTCTTTAATTTGAATGTTGCCTGTTTGCTGCCTACTGTAGTATCAGACACATTGAGTGTGCCAAGCTTTTCTTCAAGCTTTAAACGATCTTCAAGAGTTTTCCTGCAGAGAAAAGCTAACATTAGTCCCCATTTTTGACATCTTTTTACTATTATGAAAGTTGATAATGCAGTCAAAACCAATCTCAATTTCTCTGAAACCCTGAAACGTCATAACTAAAAAAATAAACATTCAGAAAACAGAAAGAAAGACAAATTCAAATCATTCTCTCCAGATATGGCTTTCAGTAGAAACACTTTTAAAATTTATGTAAAGTTCACTGTTTTTACTGCTAAAAAAGTAGCATGATTCTGGTTGAGAAAGAAACCACACCCTTCTATTGCTGTAATTTTCTATGAAATGTCTGAAAAAGCTGGGGATTTTAAACTGCATAAATGAAAAAAGTAGCGTTAGATATATTCAGTTTTCTGGAAATCTTATCATTTCTGAATTGGAAACACTTTTGAGGAAGGAAGGAAGCTTGACTATACACCAGAATTAATCAATCACCGAACAAATCACATCACTACTTAAGCCAAGCACAAATGCCTGTTTGGACACCGTGCCTGCAACAGTCTAAGTAGTTTTCTGAATAAAAGAACAATATAAACAAGAGAATGTGATAAAGACAGACCCTGGGCCCAGACAGGAGCTCCACAGAAGCATATGCCTTCAAGCACAGTGCTTTTCACTGAGTTTCTGTAAGCAAACTGGTGTAAAGCCTCTCCCTCAGGCACCCAACTCCAACATTTCTGTGAAGACGGGGGTAGGTGGAAAGGCCAAAACTGACACTGTTTTCAGCTCTCCTCCACTGGAACTTAATGCCATGCAAAAGCAAGACACATGGACATGCCCCAGTTGCTCCAGGTTGTGACCTGGTATTTAATATCACGGTTGCCAACTTCAGTTAACTTGGGCTGTAAACTGGAACAGCTGGGAAGTGGAAAAACACCTTGCTCCCACACAGCCTGCAGCTCAGGGGGGAGGGAGGCAGGCAGGGACAGTGCTGGCTTCAGCCAGCCTCCCCAAAGGCACCTGTGAGTCCTACCATGGCTCATCCTTCTCCTGCAATGTAGGTCCTACGAGTTAAGTAGCACCCTCTGAGAATATGACACGGCTTGTATGATCAAACTCACTCTGCATGTGCTTAGAAAACATTCTCCTAACTGTAAACAAAATTAGTTTCTGCAATTTGAGATGCTATTAGTGCCTCATTAGCTCTCTCTGAAGAGGGCCAAGAGACATTTCTTGTACAATTTTTAAAGTGGAAAATAAATCATCATAAAAACAGAGATGATACATATAAAAAAAACAGCAGCCACCAAAGTCAATGGCATTTACTGTGTATGAAGAACTCATGGCTGTGGCCAATCCATGAAGTCTCTGAAGTCCACTGAATTTTGGTTAATGAGCTATTTTATGTCTGAGAAGTCTTTTCAGATTAACAATGAAAAATTACTGTCAAGAACTACTTTATTTCTCATGACTAGGTGCTTTGATTGTATTTTTTTCTGTAGTATATTTTTCATTGAGTACATGTAAAAACTTGTTCCATCTGTACGAATCGGAAAGACAAGCTAAGCCTTAGAGCTAACTGTGGCAGAAGATCAGTCACCAACATTGTGGTGGGATTTCTACATTCTGAAGTCCCATTTTTCTCCCCTTTGAAAGTGAACTGGAGAAATATGGCTACTACCCAGCAATTATTTAGCATGACTGCCTAGACACTGCTTCAGTCAGGAGAAAAGTTAAAATGAGGAGATATTAGCAACACGCTGTGGGGTTGTAATCTTACTGAAAAAATACAGGTATGGCTCTATTTATCTGAGAATGTGCAGACCTCAAGTGATAGTGAATTGTACATACTGACACACAAACAACAGCTGGGTTTTTTGTTCTGGTTGGATTATTTTCCCATCTTCCTCAATAAATTAACTCAAGGGATAAATTTACAGTGTTATGAGAAGCAAATTCCCTTGCCCTAATGTAAAAACCAAACAAAAAATTACCCATGCCCTTTTTTCTTTCCTCATTATAAGGAGACAGTTTTTCAGGACTTTTCCTGCTGTAAAACAGGAATACCTCTTTAGCAATACCAAGGAATATCAACTATACTTTCATTGGCTTTCTTGGCCACCTCTGAAGGCACAAACATGGACTGTCATACTTTTTATAAAATATGACAATAGTTTTTAATTTTGACATGCCTTAACTTCAGTAACATACTCTTTAAAGGCACATCAAGTAAATCAAAACAACTCTTAGCACACAGATAAAACTCCTTTGCTTTTATGGTTTCCTTCCAAGTTACTAGGTAGGAAACTTACGTTGTAGGGAAACAAAGCAAGGATTTTCAGGTTCTTGCGTAAGCATAGGAGTACAAAAGGGGAAAATGAAATGTAGATGGATTTGAGACAGGGTGTTTTATAGAACCATGAGTAAATTTTGCAGCTTTCCTGCACAGAGAAATGCGTAGACTGTTGGTCTAGGGAGAAATTTATAGTACGCACCACTGCTTTAGAAGTTGGGCTTGCAGCCGTGCTGAGTCAGGAACATGTCAAAAGAAACACCCAGTTTTATATAAGTCATAAACTGTTTCCTCAGGTAGAACATTATATGATTAGAGAAAAAAAGAACATCTAGCCATTAAATGCATAGTGAAGGTATTAAGGTACTTAATTATATTGGTCACAGACCATCATTCCGTAACTTGGATATATCAAATCAAAGACAAACATGCCAGCCTCACCAGATTGTACATGCCACTACAGCCTTTCCAGTTTTCAGTGTGCTACTTGAGTTAATTACTTTTATGCTGACTACTTATCACTGAATAAGGCCAGCACAAAACATATTTATTTTCTTCATAGAATTCTAATATGTAAAAGTGCTTATTAACCAAACAAGTTAGCTCACAACACAGGCTAAATCATTATGACTGCAAAATTGTATCAGATATGCATTATATGAAACAGCAGCTGTTGATTTTTAAATTTCTTCTAAGAATTTGAGGAACACCAAACTCCATACTGAGAACAATGCTTGGATGAGCACAAAGGGGATCAGTGAGTATAGAGCTAATTGCTTAGACAAATATTAAAACATACCCATGTAAGTCAATTCAATGACAGCAATGCAGAAAACAAAGGAAGTGATGCTACCACATTTATTTTTTTGGTCATCCTATTCTGTCTTCAAATTCCTCTCCTTTTTTTTTTTTACATTTTACATTATATCCTATCTGTGCATCTACCACAGAGGGCATCTACTGGCAGCACACCTTAAGACAGATTCTCCTTTTTTTAAAAGCAGTCTGTTAAAAGTCTTTTGATGGTTTATGTCATCACAGATATTCCTTCATCCACAGGACAGGTCTGTGGTATTTGCTTTTGCTGGGCTGAAGAAATTATTTTTCTCCCTTAAATCTAGATGAAGAAATTTACTTTGTCCTATGTCACACTGCATTATTTTTTTCTAAATTATTCTCTTCTTCACAACTGTCTTGGCTTATTTACTTGAATTTCCACACTATTGTTCACAGTTAAGCCTTCCATGTTTTGAACAAAATGAAATCTTCATGCTTCAAATTGACTGCCCTTGAGAATTTGCTTTAGAGCTCAGCAGCTGAATTTGTGCAAAAGAAGAGTATCTGAGCAGGCTGCAGCCACACAGCCTTTTAATGAAGCATTTCTCTTGCACTGAGAATACACTGTCATTTGACCAGTGTTTCAGGCTCCTTCCAAGTTGAAGCTAATATGACTATGAACCTAATCACAACGTTAAAAAAAATAAATTAACCTGTAATACTTTGTCAGTGCGTCCAGAGTGGATTTTCTCCTGACAAAGAAGAAAAACTGACAAAATTTAAAAGTTGCTTCATCTTCTGGAACAAAGGAAAAAAGAAAAATCATCAGAAGAAAGCTAATAGAAACATCTAAGGAAGTTAAAAGTCCAGAATAAGTGGGCATATTCAATAAAAAGAACAAAGAAAAATCCCTGTGTGAAATCACTTGCTGATAAAAAACAGCTAAGGAAAACATGGGAATCAATTCCCCAGAACTGCTATAAATCCCTGTTTATAAAATACCACTATTTCTACTTAAAAGTGATCTTACAGGTCAACATGGAAATCATAGACTATCTGACTACACAGGAACACTGTCTTGCTAATACTTAAAAATCCATTTTACGTGAACATTCTAGTTAAAAGGCTGAACTTTTATCAAATGTTTCTTTGTGTGTCTCCAGAAAATTTCCTTCACAAAACAACTAGATTGTAGAGTAGCCATTAGTGACATTAAGAAACAGTCCCATTATATTCACTTTTTCTTTGACTGTATAATTTCATTCATCCAAAATGAGATCCATCTAGCCCAACAAACCATTTCCAACATTAGTCAAAATTCTGCTCTGCACCAGCTGTGCTGCAAGAACTTTGAAGCTACTGTCTTGAAAGGTTTTACGAGTGTCTGTGCTTCTAACAATAAAACACTATTAAATCTCTTCTTCTCAAGAGCTCAACTCACCTCTGAAAAAAACTAAATCAGTGAGATTTGCAGGCACTGAGCACCTCAAGGCCAAGTCCTTTAATTTAATGTGCTCTTTCTTTAGTTTGATGTGCTTATCCATGTACCCATTATTTCAGATGATCATCAATTTAAGGAAATGAAAAAAGCAAAGCAAATAAAAAAAACTACACTTAACAAACATCTTTCCTAGCCTGGTATTTCATATTGCAAAAAGAAAAAGAGAAATGGTTAAGTCCTGACATTGTAAGGACAGTTTAGATTTTGAAAATTTCTAGATGGCATAAAAACACCCAGACAAAATAATTTTTCTTTTACCATGTTGACCCATCTTGATCCTACTCCCAGAACAGTGACTACTGATGTAGCATTCTCAATCCTTTTAGATGCTCAGATGACAAACATCCAGGCTGTTTACCTCATACTGACATTGGTGGAGAAATATAACCCCTCTCAGAAGACATCACTGTTACCTGTGAGAACAGCACTTCACCAGCACTGAGTAATGGATCCCCCAGGCTGACTCAATAATATCTTACTCATCTCATGCCTGTCTCTGTCCTGCTTTAAACAGTGTATTTGTTTATCTATAAAACAAAGCTTTCAACGACTCTGTCACTTCGAGTTGTATCCTTGGATCACCAGATGTGGCTTCACTGGCAAGGGCTTCCAAGCCCAAACATCACAGGCCTGCATTGTAGGCAAATACTTGAGAATCATCCACCCCCCACCTATTAAAAGAGGAACATTAGTCTTACTTCATTAATTTTTGTTTTTTGGCAGAGTCTTTGAAGCTTCTGAATTCCTCTCCTTCTTTAATCTCAAAAAACTGAGGTTTCAGTAATGTTTGCTGATCCTCCTTGAGCCTTTCCTGCCGCTTTAGTTTTTCCTCTTGGCGTAAAAGCTTGCGCTGTTTCCTGACCTCTTCAACCCAGCCTTTTTCATCATCTGAACTCTCAGAACTTTCTGCATCACTTGCTTTTCCTTCTGGTTCTTCCTCCTCTTCCTGCAGACAAAAATAGTATAAAGTAAGAAATCATCAACTAATTTTCTTTTCAGACCATTCCTGCAATTAGAGTACGTGACAGCTTTTACACAGATATAGCTGAAGAGAACTACAATTTTGAGCAAAAACAGTAACAACAAATGAAGCTGAAAATATACTGAAAATACATTGTAAAGTTGTTACCATATGTTGAAAAACATATTTTATGGTTTTCAAACCTGTATTTGTACAGAAACAATATTATTCACATCTAAAAACTAGATTAAAATTATAAATTACACTTGATTATCGTATCTGATAAGCTGATATGAATGCAATTCTTACATTGCCTCCATTTTTCTGGGGTGAATAGTCTGAATGCTTGAAACTGAGGTAAGAAAACCCTATGGAGTTTTCTTAATCCAAATGGAAAATATTTTACCTGTCCTTGTGCTTCCAGTTCTTCTAACATCTTTAGCTTCCTCTTTCTTTTCTGACTTATTTTAGAAACAAGTGGGTTAAGTAGCCTAAATTCTTCACTCTGCTCATCCACCTGGAAATCTGGATTCTCAAACATGACCTTAAAACGATCATCTTTGAGAAGGCTGGGCAGATTCTGGAACAGAAGCAAAGCATGAGCAACTTAGACAATTCTGACACAGACATTAACAAAATAAGTAACACTTTTTCTTAATTAAACAACATTAATAACCAGCATATGAAATGCCAGTTGCTTTATCCTTCCAGGTCAAATAAAAATCAAGATTTATGCTTATTGTACTTTTACAAAGATTGTTCTAAGCTACCTGTAAGCAAGACTTTTTTAAATGCACAGTACAGACACTTTAAATACACAATTACTAATATTTTCAAATAAATGTTTCTCATACATTCAGCCAGCAAGTCTGGAGACATGTTGATATCTACTGACTAATCAGCAGTACCTCCAAGGCAAATATACTGCCTGTTGGGGATGATTGTACAACATGTAAAACAAATTATAAGGGTACATGCCTTTATGCAATGCTACTATTATTTTACTGTAAATACTTAAGAGGAAGTGTTTTTATACATATTATAACACTTTTTCTTCACTACTTTCACATACAGAATGGAAAAGACAGTCTAATTAATGTCAAAGAAAAATGAACTCAGTGTAAATTATGCTACTGGTGAATTCGGAACAGGTCAAGCTACTAATTCATCTTGTGAGAAGAACAGTTATTGTCATTTTAAAATCGTTGCATCCATTGCTTTTTATTATAAAATGCTAAGTTTTTAACATTGCTCAACTTATACTTTTCATTGTTACTGAAGAAAAGGAGGAGGAACTAAGGATACAGAAAACAAGAAGAGTAAATTTCAAACACAAAAACGGTGCAAATGAGTGACTTTCAATCACAGCCAGAAATTAAATCCCCAATCTTAAAATAAACTGCTTGTCATAGGACTCCTAACAGTATTTCAGAAAAGTAACCTGAAAATATTTTTTTTATATAAAATCTATTTAGTCCACTTAATAACACAATCTCTATGTACTCCAAGACAAATCAGTCCCCATCTACTGAACTCTCATTTTTATTGTACCATTTGCTTCAGTCTGCATTTAATTTTCACCACCACCTATCTTTTTAGTAGTTCATCCTTCCTACTAGCCTTAACACACAAGATTTCATTATTTATCACATGCAGCTAGTGTCTGCCTTTCATGAATGCTGCATTCCTATGAGAATGAGCACCTATGAAGTGCTACCTATAAAAAGCCTCCTGTCCCATTAGATATTAAACATTTGCCCATTTCTTCAATTAAAACTTCTCTTAGCAGAGAAATGGACTGTTTTTAACATTCAGAAGAACTCTTGTTGCATAAAAGGAAGCCATTCTGGCTATTCTATAAAATATATTTAACTGTATACACCCAAAAAAGGCAATTGTATCTTAAATTTTATAGATAACATCTCTCCTGTCACTGTCACCACCAAAATACTGAAAACAAATGCAAACAACAGGTCTTGTTGGAACAGCTGTGGCATTGAGGCTGCATTAACCACTTTTGGAGTCCTATGAAAGCCATATCACCTTCACAGCGAGTATTTAATCACTTTTAGCTTCAAGTTACTATATGGTCTTTTTTGTGCTGCAGCTACAGTCAAATCCATCTTAAAGCCACCTATCAGAATAAATTATTTATAAGAAACAAAAACAATGGTATTTTGAATCTGTTTGGCCAAACAGCAACAGCAAAAAAATGAATCCTGCAAGCATTGCTAGTTCTGTGCTCCCAATTAGAGAAGGTGCCAAAACAAGAGCTCACCTTTTGTTTCCTTTTTTTACTAATCTGTTGCTCTTCTCCTTCTTCTTCAATCAGTTTCAATGCAAGTTCTTTATTAACTTTTGGAAGTTTCTAAAAAGAGCAAAGCAATTAATCAGTAAATTAGCCTTTTACACATGCAACCTACATGCTTTACATTCTTACAAGTATTGCAGAAAAGCTCCTTGACTGGTTCCAAATATCTCTAGGTACTAGTAAAGCAACTGCACTTAGAGAAGATTTAAGAACTTATTTTTAACTTCTAATGTATCAGCTTTTGAACTTTAAAAGCAACTCTTTCTCCTTTTCTGTTGAACACATCCAATCTAGAAAGTTACTAGTTATAAACACAACACAGTTTTCATTATCTCTTTCCAGAGTATCATGTCTCAGTGGTTTAAGTAATTTAATGACAGAAGTAGAAATTGCAAAGTTTTACCAGGGGATTATCTGCTCAAGTGGCAAATGAGATGAGAACTGCTCTTTTAGTTGGGTATCAGCCTTTCAAAATCACACACATGGGAATTTTATGTTTCCATTCAAGAAGTTCTATAAATTACTTTGCGTGTCCAATGATAAACAGAATCAAATCCTAAGTCACCACATCTCTAAGATACAATTAGGAATATATTACTCTCTATGAACAGTTTTCCCCAAAGTACACTATTTGTTTATAGGATTTACCTTCAGTTGAACTCTCTGTGCACGTGTTTCTTCTATCTTCTGCCTTATTTTCTCTCTTCTGTATTCTTCATAGGCAAAGGGGTTAGCCATCATTTTTGCCTTTGAACAAGCAAGTAAAAAGAAAATACCATTAATACAGGACACAGTCCATTATCTGGATGGAAAAAACCCTTAGGCAAAACAAAACAAAACAAAACCAACACAAAAAAGACAAAGAAAACCCCGGCACATATATTTTATTGTTAAGAATACAAAATGACAAGATTCAACCTTATTTACCTTATGATAAAGTCTTATGTCCATAAAGAAGCCATGCATATATGCTCTGAGCAATGATGATCCAATGAGATGAGCAAGGCCTAGGAAAAACATTACATAGAATTTTAAAGAGCCTTCATATATAAAAAACTTCTATTCCAAGCCAGTCAGTTCACTTCCCTAAGACAAACAAGCACTGCCAATGCAAAACATCAATCTAACAATCACAATCATGACATCAAGACTAAGTAAAACTAGGAATAAAAATAATTTTGGCCAGCAAAAAATTTTAAGCTTCTTCAGAGCAACCAAATCCATTTTTCTTGTCATAATACACATTACTGAGCATTTCTAAAAATGCCCACGTGCACTATGCTCTGTAGAAGTTCATACAGAATTCCTGAGGATTTTTTGAAAGTCCATAGGTGTTTGACAATCCCTTTTTTAGTGTGATATAGAAAGCTTTTTTATGAAAGAGTTTTGCCTTGGGTCAAACCCAACTCTCACAGTCAAATAAATTAAGTAAAGTGGAGCAAAACATTGCAATCAAACCATGTAACAGACAGAAAAAGGACTAACTGCCTCAGGAGAAGCTTGCTTGCCTTCTCTGCTATATAATTTTCATTATTCCAATTTCTTGAAACTATTAGCCCTAGAATGATTTGTATTTTCTGAAAATTACTACATTCAACTAGGGTAGCCTCTGGCTGCAAGTTCCAAATTCTATTTGAGCACTGCAAAAATACTTTGAAAACTAAACCAACTTCTCTCTTCCATGTGGCATATGAAAGCACATGCAACTGATTCCCAGACACATTATATCAGCAGATATCAATCACCTTCTTGGGATAAAAATCTGAGAAACACAAGTGTCTAGTGTTGAATTGGTTGGGAACCAAAGAACTTAGAGGCATCAATCTGAAATATTAATAACCATGAAGACAAGAGGAAACTACTGTCAGTGAATTTCTAACAGTCCTCATACATCACACTGAAATTACAAAAATCAGATGCATAAATATTCAAAAACTGAACAAAGAAGTCAGCCAAAGAGGGTATACAACTGTTTTACCTAAATTTTCAAGGTCTTTTCTGGTAACAAATTTGTAATCATCATAAACTGTGCTTTCTGGATTCTCTTCCAGCTCTTCAGTCAAGTTGTCCAAGAAGGAACACCATTTTGGGGCAGGTCCTAAAACCTGTGGATGTCATGGAAAGTTATAACATTGCATTTTCTCACAGAAAAAGCCTACAGTAGCTCTTGGCTACTGTGCTGTAATGGAACAACAAATTAATCCCCCAGCACACCTCGAGAGCAGCACTTAGAGAACACATGTAATTACACCTATTGCTTGCATTACCAATAAAGGGTACTGTAGATTATGGAAGTGTTGGTTTAATTTAAGTCATTTGAGACCAGCCAGTCTGGAGGTTTCAAGTTTAACTGTTTCAAGTGGTCCCAGTTTGATTAATTTATTAAAAGCTTAGAGCCAAACATCATAGAAGAAATTACAAACTAATGGCACTAGATAGCAACTAATTTGTAAAGTGCTGGACCTTGAACTCATTAGGTCCACTTTGCAGTCATGTTAAAATCTACTCTGCCCTATTTATTTTAATCATAACATCACAGATCTACTTCATGTATTTTATTCAAGGATAAACTCAGACTGCATGAACAGATAATGGGAAATGTTAAAAATACTTGCATATTTCCACGATGAGGTAAAGGATTTGTCTGCACAATATTAGGTAGTACTATCAATGTATTTTTCCATATAAACTTCCTCCAATTTCCCAAGTTAAAAAGCAGCTCCCTTTACTTTTCCCTCCTGCTGTTCTGACTGAAATTCCTTTCCATCTTGACTCATGCAGCCACACTCAGCTGTTCCAGCAGTCTTATTTTAGTAGGTGAGTTAGCTGCATGGAAAAATCTAACACTGCATTTCTCTCTCTAGTGTAAATCAGCTGACATTTTAGAATGTTAAGTGACCAGTTAAATCCTAGAGTGGGACTTTTAATAAGGTTTCTGATTTGTTTGGTAAAAATTCACATTAAAAACTCTGCAACCACAGGAATCTTGTAATACAACAACAACATTTTAAGATCCTATTCAATTATGCAAACTAGAAGTGATTTTATTTATTTAACATATACACAGTATGTTTTAATGTGATTGTGTGATAACAGTATGAGATAATGATGTTCATTTAAAAAGTGTGTTTCTTCTAATTCAAAAGTCTTCTTTTGAAGACAACTACACACAAAAAACCCTGTAAAATTGTGTTCTAGAGCATAACATTCTATCTAACATATTCTTGCCTGTAACAGTCCAGAGAATATTTTATTCTAGCCCAATTGTCTCTGTATTAAATATTTTTTATCTTCCTAAGATTTCAGCCCTGGCTGAGAACCAGTACATGCCAAATGAAAAAGTGCACTTTTTTTGCCATGCTGCATATTTCATTCCAATTACCAAGAGCTTCCAAGGAAATACCCAAGATGTCACTAACAAGAAACACTTTACCTACTTAATTAACCAAAATCCCCATGTCTGCTGCAGGAATAAATAACATATATAACATTCAGCTTGATTTCTTGCCAACATTCCAGAAGCTTTTGTCTCCATCTTGTCTCCATCCAGATTTTAATTTTCTAATTTATTTCCCCCAAACCCAGTTATTTAAATGTCATGCTTTTATATTAAAAAGAAAGAAGTCTAGAGCTATTAAATGTCTTCATGCCACTTAAGAAATCAGTTATCTGTGCCTCATTACCAGATCATCAAAGTATGACTGGTGTGGAAGAACCTTAAGTTTACCCATAATTTTGGTTTAGATGAAGCAGTTTGTCCTTATTATTAAAAAAAACCCCAAGCTGCTTACTAACTAAACAGAAGCTCCTCCTGTAATAAAATTTAAGGACAACATTCTCTCCTATACTCAAAACCTGATAGTGGGAGTAAAACCTTTCATGAGGCATAATCTGTGCCTCGAAACACATAAGCAAAAAACCTAATCAGGTTTCATAATTCATAATAATCTGTGAGCGAGTTGGATGATCAGATCATAGAAAACAAAGTGGAGGAAATGAGATAATTAATGGAAAAAAGAAGTGTCAGAATACCAGGAAAATATAGAAAGTCCAACCATTATTCAAATTTCACATGTAAACTGGCAAAAAGGAAAACCCTACAGAGATGTCTGTGTGTATTTTATTACCTTATTTCCCTTTCTCCCACCCCACTGAAACCATTTGCCTCCCTATTCTAGGACACTGTAGGAGCTCTGCTTTGTGCATTAAAATGAAACTTTTTTTAAGGCTTAGGAAGAAATATAAAAATAGAAAAGGCAAACAATATCAGCCACAATGATAAAAACATATTCTTTTGCAATAGTAATCCTTCATAGAATTAAACTGCTACTGCATTTTTAACTGCAGAATTTAATGCTCCACTGTCAAGCAAGAGTCATCCCAGGGTGATGCTAAAAGCCCTGCAGAATGCCAGGCTCCAAGGCTCCACCTTTGCTGTGCCCAGGTACAAAAGCAACAATTGACAGGGCTGGTCTGCACTGGGCCTCCAGGCAGAGAGTGGGAGAAGTGGAAGTGGCCTGACTTCCCCAGTTCATGACTTTCCATACAGGGGCCACATCCCAGCACAAGTGGGACCCCTTGGGACCCCTTGGAACCGGTGTTACCCAGCACTGGCTCCACCTCAGCCTGGCCTGCAGTCGCTGTTAAAGACACCACAACAAAACAAAGCTGGGGAGTTTGTGTAGGTCAGTTAATATATTTCCAATTTGCACTGGAAAGGTACAAATCTACCACACCTCACAGAGAAAAATGCACTGAAATTCACAGCACAAATAAGAAAATGTTATGAGGTAGATAACTGCATGCAAATTAAGTGACATATAAAATTTTTACAATATTTATGATATACCAAATTGACTTCTCTGCAAGTTTTAGAAAACCTGCACTCAGCCAATGGGAAAATCATTATTAAATGAGTGCACATCTATGCTCAGCTTTCATCCAAGATCTTTTTAGCACAGGAAAACCAGACATGAGCACCAACAGTGATGAAATCAATATTTTTTGCCGTTTTCATTATTATTCTGCTTTCTGTAAAATAACCAACTACTTTTTGAGACAATTTCTGCCAACTGCTGCTGCAAGTCAGTAAGATTGCTTTGAAAATGTTTTTGCCCATCAACAGAGGAGCCTCACACACCAGCAGGGCCCAGCTGGCAGTGAGGGGGGTGCTCTGTGCTGTGCTCCCCTCCCAGCACCCTCCTCCTTCCCCAGCTGGAAACAGCACCCACGAGGTGACCCAAGCACAGCTGTCCCAGTGTCCATCACCAGAGAGCAAGCACAGTGACAGACAGGTCACACCAGTCCCCTCCTCTCCACAGAAAACTTCCCACTATGATACACCAGCAATGAGGCACCTCATCTTATTCCAAGCCACAGGAAGGAAAAATGTGGACTTAACAATTATTAGTACTGTGCCATCTAATATCAATTTTTTTCTTACACACATTAGAATATTTCTTAACTTTACACATAGAAAACACAAAATAGGGTGAGTAGTCTAGCATGCAACTGAGCAGAGACAAATCTGAGACCAAACTGTCCAAGAAAAAGAAGAGAAAAACGTTCACAGAAAAATAATTCTTAAATATTGTAAAATAACTTTAAAAACTACAGTTCTTTGTATTCTGTTCTACAAGATGTTTGACTTTGCAGTCTTGTAGCACCACAAATCTTACATGGTACAGCAATGTTCTTATAGCCATGCCTAATTCCTGAGCACTTTTGTGGAAAATACCATCCTGTTGTTGGTCTGTAATTCTCCTAAACTCAATGAACCCTAGGACAGCATAGGTATTATTGCCAGTGCACCACAGATGCTCCTCACCTTCAGTTTGGAACATCAGACAGCACTTGTGCACTTTTAAACACCACTCAACAGTCTGACAGCCAGCTCTGCAGAGCGCTTAGAGCCACAAAAATCTGCCCTAATCCTAACTAGTATTAAACATGTTCAACAACTTAAAAGAAGCCCAGGATGTGTAGAAGCTTCCACAGTCAGATCAAGAGATTTAAATTAAACTACTATGAATGCACATCCAGACAAGTATTGTTAAGTATCTGTTTGAAGGTTTCTGAGACCAATTCTGCAGGAGTGACTAAACAGTTGCTCTTTTCTGCTCAAGGAGTAAAAACAGGTTGCAAAATCTATTTTTTTTTGGATGTTAAACAGTAAGTTCCAGGAAGATTTCACACAAGGCAATGATAAACTCTTCAGCAGTAAATAAGATGTCAAAATATAGTAAGACTCAACTAGCAGAAACCCCTCCCAATCTTCACTGGCATATTTTAGCAATCAAAAATATGCAAAAGATTCACAGACAGCATTAATTGGATTTGAAAATTATTCACTAGAATTTGGAAAGTTTAGACTGTCCAAATGTCCCCTAGAAGACTAACTTAATGTATTGTGGACATCATTCAACCACAGAATTAGAGAGGCTTTGGAAAGCAGAGGCATTATTTGTTGTGACTGCACGAGACAGCAGCACACAGATTCACAAAAGCTTCAGTTTCACACAGATTAACTCTGTAAGGCCATATCATGCCACACCATAGTGATACAGTTAGTAACAAAAAAGCACAAAAATATATCCTATCACAGTTCTTTTGTATTTTAGAAGTAAAACCTTCTGTCAAAAATCTGTGTGTTGTGGTACCTTCTTTGCATTTTGACTAAGACCATTATTAAGTAGCAAAAATGTACTAAATAACTCACTGCCATATTATTTGAATAATGGTGATTACAACAAAAATAGCATATTTTAAGGTCCTCAACAGATCTCTAGGTACAGAGTATAATGTAAAATTATTAATGAGTTGGAGACATTTTGTACAACTCCAGTGTATGTGAATGCAAACTGTAGCAAGGACGGTGAAAGGCAGCAAGGAGATTTCTGAATCAGGAATGCTTGCACAAGAATAAATCACAGAGAAACTGTAAACTAGAGCTGAGCTAAGCACCAGAGGAGTGTGACTCTTACCAGCCTTTTAAGTGGAGATAATGAGGAACAACTAATGACTGATTTTCAGATGAAATCTGAAATATTCAAGGAAAGATTATACAATCTGAGTGCTTGTGATAAGATGGGACTTGACTCCACAATCCAAGGCAGCTCCTCCATTCCTCCATTCCCCCATTCCCATTAAAAAACAAAACCAAAAATGAAATTTAAAGCACTTCAACAAAAAGACATTATTTTCTAGATTACCGTTTCTTGAAACTAAATATATTTTACATATCTGACTCAATGACTTCATATACATATTTACCTATAAAAGACAAAAATAGTTCTCTGGAGAAGACAAATAATAAAGTCCTAATTTTGTTTGGTTTTTAATGAAATGGCACAATATAAAGCATTTAAAACCTGTAAAAGTATTTATTTGCTGGAGAAAGCAAATGAACATCTATGCATGCATATTCTCAACTTCAATCACGCTATTTAACAGGAGAAAGAGATTACAGAAGGTCTAATGAGGGAGGTAAAAAAAAATGGTGATCCCCAGGGTGTGGGCAGTGATTGAAATGTGCAACTGCATTTTAAACACAATTAGCTCCCTAACTGTATAGCCAAGTTTAATTAATGCAATTACATGAAATATTAAATACTATTAATTTTAGGAGTATTGTTTTAATTTTAAGAATTAGATCTCAATATGTAATAACTTCCATCTAGATGCATTGAGGAGTCCAGAGAAGAAAGAACACATTGTTGTACCTTGTTAAGAGTTAACATTAAATCAATTGCAAACCGTAACTCTAAAAACCCCCAATGGATTATTTCTAGCTTGGAGATGTGAAAAGCTGCAGCTCTCTGTTCTTATTACTATGCTTTTGGCCTTCAGTCATAGCCAGCCCAAGAGAGCAGCTCATGTTAGGAAGGAGCCTTGGGATCACATTATCTTGTTATGTTTCTGTCTACTATGTTTCCATATACAGCATTTTCCATAGCAACCAATGTGCTCCAAACAATTTGTCATTTTGAATTCTGCCATTCTTTTGTAATCTTCATTCTTCCTATGAATGTTCTACAATCAACTCCAATTATGCCCTGTTAATCTCGTGAGTAATTCTGTTTCATGGACTGAATAAAATTCTTTGATTCTCTAAATTAAATTGGTTTGGGGAATAAACTACAAACAAATCTCCCATATATTCTTCATAATTTCATGCTTTCATTCACCCTACACCATCTGGTGTAGATTTGGTGCTTTTAAAGACATCAAGTAGCTCAGTGGAGTACAGACATGACCAAGAGAGACTGAGTAGCACATTCATCCTTTTTGGCATACTACTGACAACAGCACTGCAGTTGGTTTTAAGCCCACACACTCATAAATTTCACTGAACTATACAATGAATTGGCTCTTTCTCTCATCCTAACTCCAGCACATCCAGACATTTTTGGCACATTCATTAATCAGAGAGGTTGAGTAGTTGGTTATCCTACCTTTCACTATGCTATAGAAGCTGCCAAATCAACTATTTGGAGGTTTTACTCCTTAGAGAGCACGTTAAATGAAACATTGCTTTCAAGATCTTCCCAGTGTTAAACAGAAACTGCTGCAGGAACTTGCATGCATCTTCTAGGAATGAGATACTAAATCTTTCCACCCTAGTAGTTATCAGATAGTAAGTACTTCTTCTAATTCTAAGCAGTTTGGCTTTATAGTGGTGGTTTGGGTTATTTTTTAATCTCACATTCTCTGGTCTGACAAGTACTACAGTCAGTTACCCAGTCCCAGGTCTGCTCTCACTGAGTGTTCTCGGTGAAGCCACTATCTTTTGAAGGAGACAATGATCCAGTTACTCATAATGCTGGGAAAAAATGCCCTCAAGCAAATAAAGTTACTCCTTAAAACTGTAAATAAGATTACCAGAACAGCTCTTTTCCTTACAAGACAGAGCAAGAAAGGGACACTTCTCAAGTCATCTGTGACTTACCAGCCATGGCATTAAAGCCATGGCTTTAACCCAATGTCCCCAGCACGTTCTGACAGATATTAAACAAACACTTCAGTATTGCTATGGATCTTTTATTTATCAGACTCCCTACAGGTTTTAAATATTGAGGCAATGTGAAGTCAGAAAGATACACTGAAACTTGAAGTACAAGAACACACTACTTTCACATGAAGTCAACTAATCAAACGAAGCTCAAAAGGTAAGAGAAGAGTGGCTTCTCAAACATGTTACAACCATCACCTACTTCAAACATGTTCCCAAAAATATCAGCTGGAAATAATTCAAAGGTTACCAAAAGTCTGTCCTTATTCTAACACAGCAGCTTCTATAGCATACCTGCTGTAAAAACAGAGGCAACTAGGTAAATTGCTTTAATATTGTGCAGTAAATTCAGCTGGGACTCACTTCACAGGTTTTATTTTATTTACCTATGGACATGTGCTGATTGTCTTTCTTTATCCATGAAAAAAAAAAAGGTGCAGATCAGGTATGATCAGCTGATCTAATGCCTTGCTGACAATAAGTCAAGAACCACATTTTACTTTGGCCATTCACACTTCTATTCCCTACCACATTTGACTAAGTGCTCTTACCATTTCCTTTGCACAGGTTCTGGTACTCATTAGAACCTTCTTGAAATCAGTTTACTGCACAATCTCCCTCACAAATGATACCACCTCCATGGTTTACACAGTCTAACAAAAATCTCCACCCTATCATGATACATTAAAAAGAATAAACTCCTTGCAAGTTCTTCCCTTGCATTTACAATTTTGACTGCAGGAGAGGTGTCAACGGTTTTAGAGAAATTTTTTCCTCTTTAGAAATGCAAATGACCCGGTACTTAAGGAAGACAATGGCTGAGCCCTGCAGCCATGTGGGTGCGGCACCTCCCTGTCTGGGGGTTCCTCAGGAGGGACAGAGACCCCGCGGGGGGTGGAGCTGGTGGGGGCTGGGACACAGCCGGTCCCGCTCACCGGCTCGGCCTTCCGGAACCCCGCCCTGGCCTTCTGTTGCTGTTTTCTGCTGGTGCTGCGGGCTTCTTCTGCTCTCGGTTTTCGGAGGAGGGCGCGTGGAGCTGCGACCGGAGGAGAGGAGCTCGCTCATCGCTGCAGTTCCAGCCCAGCCTGTCTTTCTCCTGCCGCCGCAGAGGTTCGTGTCCCGTTGGTGTCTCGCTGAGAGGGGAACTCTTTCCACCCGGGGATCCCGAGCCCGCCTTTCTCCAGTCCCGGCCGAACCGCGTGGCCGCCGCCGCGCCGGCCCCGCCGTTTCGTCGGCGCCGCTCCGAGTTCCAGCCGCGCCAGCTCTCACCTCCACCCTGCCTGCCGAGGCACCCCGGGAACTCTTTTCACCTGAGGATCCCGAGATTCGAACTCATTTCTCCCGGTCCCGGCCGGACCACGTGGCCACCGCCGCCCCGGGCTGCAAGTGGGTTCTCTGGTCTGGTTTTGTTACATTTGTTGTCTGTTTACCTCATATAAATACTTAGTAAAGATCTGTTATTCCTATTTCCCTATCTTTTGCCTGAGAGCCCCTTGATTTCAAAATATTATTAATTCGGAGGGAAGGGGGGTTCACATTTCTCATTCCAGGGGAGGCTCCCGCCTTTCTTGGGAAATACCTGTCCAAACCGGGACAAGAGGCAATGGTAAGTGGGAAACTTCATAACTGTCTTGGCCCTCCTTTTAAACAGGGAAAGAACTTCTACACAGCTTCTAAGTCTTCCAGTGTGTTCAGAAATCTGTTTCTCAGAACATAATGGCACTTTTTGCAATGTTAAGGGCATAGGCCATCAGGGGACAAAACTTCCACTACTAACATAGGTGAGAGTAACACATGCATTGATTTTAGTAAGTATGCAACAGCCCCTGATGGCAATCTAAATTAATGAGCAAGAACCACCAAAAATAAGCTAGAAACGCCAAGTCCCAGCACATCCCCTTCTCAGTTTCTCTTGATGGGACAGGAAAATTCCTCAGTTGTCACACTGTGAAGGATCTTGCCTCTTGTGCTTTTAAATGGCTGGGAACAACAGAGTTCTTACAGCACACACCAGATGCCAAGGAATGTTACAGCATAAATATTCTTACAGTCATTAAAACAAAACATACTGGAGGATGACCTGTATTTTAGGGAAATTAGAGGTATGTTACAGATGTAAAGGTAAAGGCAAATCCAGCTCTTTGTCTACCTTAGATGACTGGAAATCTAGGAATGTGTGAGTTTCTAATAACTCCCTACCACTGCAGCTTAATTGCTTTTTGCAAAACTGGGAGGAATACTTCTCAGTTTATGCAAGTACTGCCAGACAACACAAAGGGAAGGAAAAACAACTACCTGTTGGGAATGTGCAACTCCTCCAGACAGATCATGAAGATAAGCTCAGCATAAACCAGCTTTGTTGCAGAGCATAATGCTAAAGAAATTTTGTGTAAGTCAGTAGAAAGTAGCTTTCAAATAAATATTCAAAAGCTTTCACATACCTGATAGTTTTATTTACTTCTAAGGTTTTCTGTGACAGAAATCTTAGGTTTTCATAACTTCTACTATTTCTGCATAAAACAGTAATAACTCACAACACATTTCAATTGTGAGTGCAATGTAGAAGATGACAATACAGTTACCCTGTACTTTCAAATGTAATGAAATAAAGACTTAGTAGAAATTGTTACATGGAGAAAATTCTCACATGCTTTTGTGTTTTCTGATCCAAAAGTTAAAACACTCTAGTTCTTATTACATGCTGATAGAAATGTACCACAGTACAAAACATCCTTTCAGCAATTACACATTTTCATTATCTGTGACTGCTTCTCTCCTCACTGACTGAAGGTAGGCAACTGCATTCCTAAATTTTCAGAAATCAAGTGAAGAACAGATGGCTCAAAGGAAAGAACAAGTGCTAAGAAATAAAAAATATCTTTCAGATACTCAAGGCTTAAAAAAAGGGGAGCACACTCCCCCCTCAAAACCTGTTTCTTAAAATAAGAACTCAAGAACAGAAGGTCCATTACCACCAACTGCTTGGGAAAGAATCACAATACTAAAAAGCATGTGACTCTTCTATCAATGGTCAGAGGAATCACCTGGTGTAATTCCATACAACTTCTGCTTTTAAGAGTTTTCTCCTGTGCTCTATGAAGGGTTTGATGTAAACTGTAAGGAAGCATGACCTTACAGTCAGCGTGCTGCTGTCTGTTCACAAAATACTGCAGAAGTGCTGCCTAGTACACCAACAGCCACAACAGCACTAAGCAGGGTTCATACACCTTCATAATCATCAGCACCAGAAAACACCTAAAACAAGTTTTACAGGAAGATCAGAAATTGTTTCCTCATTACCACACATTGGTGTTTTCCTTCCACATATAGGTGATAAGTGGTAGTGTGTCTCTCAGCCAGCACATGGGAAATGGAGGATATCCTTTGTTGGGAATAAGCCCAGTGTGTTATTTTTCAGTTTGAAAGTGTTTAGGTTAAAAGTAGGAAGCTCAAATTTCTGCTTGTGAAGATAAACAACTTTTTTCCTATGCTTGTAAATACTGTGAGATAGCTAATGTATCATTCACCAGCCTTTCGTGTGTGTGTGTGTGTAAAGGATTAGACAGCTCTGGATGGAAAACACAATTTTACAAGATTGATATATCAAAATTCAGAATTAGTTTCAAGGCCAAAGATGCACTCAAGTACCTTTTTATTAATGGAAACTTTCTTCTTTTGACACTTGGCAGCCCCAAAGCTCAACTGTAACACACTACTCTGTAACAACCCTTCCTTTCCAGTCATTTCACAGTTCTCAAAATGAACTAAGATTAAGACTAGCATTTTCCATTCTATGTCATAACTACCATTTTATTTTACAGTATTTTTTCCCAGAGTATGAAATGTTTTTCTACATTATCTATCATTTCAGGATAGAAAAAAATCTCTTAGCACAAGCCAGTTTCATGGTTGCTTTCCACTTTACCAAAAACGTGTTAGGGAAGGGCTGTATTGAACAAGATGAACAACTGTCTTCTAAAAAACACAGCCTCATTATATGATCTTCAAGACAATATCTGAGGCAGCACCTATGCAGAATGACCTAATACTGCCAATGAGAAGACATGAAAACATTCTAAAAGAAATCAAAATCCTGCACTCTACTGCTAACCTGTTCTATCAGTGCCAAAATGCCAGACACAAATATAATAAGAATTGCATCGTTTGATTCACAGCTTTTACCACACAAGCCAAAAATCTGTACAGAAGGTCTCACTGTTACTCTAACAGCACCCACAAACTATTTGAATGACAGCTGACTATATAGAACACTGGCCCTAGAGGCATGAAGTACAAGGTGTGGACAGGTAGGTTCATATTCGCACCGTATAAAGACCCAAAAGAGAAAAAAAGACAATCAGCAGATCCCAGATGGATAAGAATGTAACATTCAGAGTGATAAAACTGTCCTGAAGGGCTGTGACCACAGAGGTAAGTGTGGAGAATATAACAGAGGGGAACCTCCCACAGCTTTTAGAGTGAAAAATGCCTGACTGTAGAGACAGGGATCTGATGGTCAAAACATCTTGGGTAGAACTGGTGAGAGCACTCTGTCACAGACTGAGAAAACACCTACCTGTTCCAGATAAATGCTTTTGCTGTCTCTAAGGGAACTGAACACAACTTTGGTCCATTCAGTCATTTAGAAGCAGCTCACCTGGATGCCGATGATCAGAGCATGTTCATCCCTAATTTACATTCTAGAACTACCTCAAACAAATATCCAGAAAAAAATAAAGGGGATGAACTAAGGTATTAAAAAACAGCTTTCACTTGTATTTCCTCCAGTACAAGTTCCCTCTACAGAGTTGTTTCACCAAATATTCTGAGCATTTAATGAAAAACATGTAAACTATTAGGATTTGTTGTTGTGATTATATTATTTCAGGGTTAACCACTAATGAAAAATTAGTTTTTCTCAGGTTTTCTAAAACTACATTTTTTCTAAATCCGAGAAAAAAATTTATTTTTAAGGATATGCATTTCTGATGCATATTCAAAACAAAAACATGCTGATAAACAGTAATTAAACCAGGCTAGAAGAGTATCTAAAAAAAAAAGGGAAAACAAAATTAAAGAATGTATGAAAGGCAAGAAGTACCAGCAATGGAGCAATGGCTGGTTTAGCTGAAAAGCTACCCAATTTTAAGAGGACAAAATTAATGATATTTCACGCAATAAGGAGAGTCTAATACAATACCAAAGTAGGTATTGTATTAGAAACCAGAACCCTTATACTCTTGGAGAAACTGAATCATTGAGTAGGCAAGAAATACTTGCTCTTGAAACATTTCCAGTTTATAACTCCAACAGCCCTGAACTAGGAGAGTGCTAGGATATCAAATTATTTTCCAAAACCACCTGAAAAGAAGCCAGAGACGCTCCAGGATTTATTTTTTCTTAAAGAGCTTAATATCTTCACTACACCAAAAGTACATTGCTTCTAGCCTCAACAGGGAGTGTTCTGCCAAGACTGCAGGAAAGCAAAAAAAATCCAGAACACTCAATATTACACTCAATTAATTACACGCTTAATTGCTCTCTTCTTTTAACAGCCTAATGAATAGAGCAAGTTTCAGTTTCAGTATGTTCGTGCAGCCCAAAGTTTCAAGTCCAAAAAATGAGACAGGACTGATTTGCAACATCTGTGCAAAGATCAGACATGTTCATGGAACCAGAAGTAAACAGAGTAACACCTATGCCCCTTGCTCTCCACCCGCAGCACCCCGGAGCTGACATGTAAGGGGTTTGTGCACAACCTGCAGAGAGAGTGTTGCATGTCATGGAACAGGACAGCCTCAGTTAAACATCAAGAGAATCTGACTCATCTTAGATCCCAGGCCAGTGGACCACCATGTGTCAGTGGAACTTCTGCCTCTCTTCACTTCTTTGGCCAGGACCTGGTTGCACTATTGACTCAACTTATGTTTCTGAGTCAGTAGTCTAAAAACTATCCCAAGGCACACACAACTTTCATTTCAACCTTCCTGAGGCACACATCAAAGTGATGTACCAGGAAGCCAGCTGGCAAGAAGCAGGTTCCAAATGTTTGCATAAACTGCAAGTTAGCTATTAAACCAGTGGCAAACAGCCCAATTCCAGTCAGGAATTCAGAGGCACTTGCCCTCATTAAAGCCCAACAAAATAAAACAAAAACAAAGTCTCTAAGCTCAGCCACTCAAGATGTTACCAATGTAACACAAACATTTCATTTCAACGGTCAGATTCAAGTTGCTTTTTGCTCACTCTGCACTGGGTACCTATATGAGGTATCTTGCCATTTAAAAGCAAACCTGCCTGTCCCTTCCAGAAAATCAAAAATTCACCTTGTATTTCCTCTACTTACAGCTTTGCACACAAAAGAAAAACTGCAGTGATTTTTTACTTTTTTATAAAAAACACACAGTGTTCTCAGACATTCCTAGTCTAAACTGTCATACCTATCCCAATGAAACTTGTGCAGGAAAAGCTGATGCGTGCCATTTCTTTTACAGGCAATATTATGATACTCATTGTCAAACCTTTTACAATCCTGAAGTTCAAGAGACAGTAATTTTTGGGGTTTGAAGTGGAAATTTAGCTTTGGCACTAACAATGGAGCGAATGGGCACACGTACACAGATAATTCAGTCAGACATGAGCTCAGTCGGAGCACATTCCAAGCCGGCCGGACACGAGCCAGCTGCAGCTCCCCAGCCATGTAGCTGTGCTAGCACAGCACTGTGCCCACACTAATAAACCCTGCTGGGAGGCTGGGCATTCTGGGCTGGGCACAGTCCTGCACTGTCTGGCCAACTCCAGCCAGGGACAGCGGGCGCTGGGTCTCTCTGCACCCACCCATGCACACGCACGCTCTGCTCTGCAGACTCCCACCGCTCTGCATTTTGTTTCCTTACGTACAGCACAGCACCACACATTTGGGATTTTGTACCCTCCTTGATCACTGCCATGGCAATTCCTTAGAGCTCTTCCAATGAGCATTGAAAACAAGAGAATAATTACTAGCACTACAGGCCAATAAGGGGCATGGGCAATTGAATGGATTTTATTTATATAACTGTTCTTTACAGTTAGTAGCATTTCCTCCAGGCATTTATTCTGTTATGGAATTCAACAAGACTAATAACTCAGCTCCCGTCAACATCTCAAAGACAAAGGACACATTTTTATTAGTATTCAAGTCTACCTTAAAGTAAACAAACACAGTGAAAATTAAGTTACTCATTATAAGAACTGTGAATCCTAGTTCTTAGAAAAAGACAGAAAATGACACCATGAAAAGAGATCAAGTAATACAGTTCTTTAAAGTTTTGATCCAAAGACCATGTAACTAAACTTAATTTTACCTGTGCAAGGAAATCAGTAAGTCTTCCAAGGATGGAAAAAACCCCCATGTATTAATCATCTACTAACAGAAAAACCAAAGGACAGGTGTGCAACTCTGAGCTCAAATAACTAGCCTGGAAGATCAAGGAATAAAACTGTAACATGAATGTGTTAATAACATTAAGTTTTCGTTAATAAAAAATGCCCTGGAGCAGTTGAAGGCTGACACAAGTCCTCCATTTTATATTTTCTTCATTTAAAAGGTGGATTAAGAAATAAACAAAACAGCCTACAAAAACAGATTCAGGTAGCTACATAGTTGATTTTTAGGAAATGCAGTAAAACACCCTTCAGTTATACAACACTGGCTGTGCCAGCCCCTTCAGTCTAGCCTGTAAAAAAGCTGACAGGGTAAAACAGTCAGACCAGAGTGTGAGATTCCTGTCTCTGTTTCAAAGTAACTTCTTCTCACTACATTCAACTTTTCTATGGTCTAAAGTAAGGATTATATGTTTTGAAATGAACTACAGATTGGCAACTAAAAAAAGTAACAGTATTTGTGGTATATTCAACAGTCTTCCGACTCAAAGCCATTGACACAAACTAGAGTAGTTCAGCTTATTTGAAAAGCAAATTTAATCTGCGCAGTAGTCTTTGAAATAAGTTTTAAATTTTCTTGTATACAACAATATTTCAAAAATAGAACTCATATTTGGACTTATACTTTAACATTCATCATTTGGGTCCATTTGTATACTTGTGCCTCTGTGAAAGTAAAACCCATAAAAAGGTATCAGGAAAACAAGTTTAGGCAGACTCAGGTAAGAAAAATCAGGGGATGGTGACAGAGGAAGATGGTTTAGGGCAAGATTTATGTAAATCTTCATTGGAATAGCCTGCATGCTGCAAAAATACTAGACAGTATTTATCAGTATTTAAGTTTGCAACATTGTCTCTAGGTATGATCTGAGATCTAATAAAGAGTGCTTATATTTCTTAACTAAAAATGACTTGTCCGATTTCAGAAACACGAATTTAGTACTCACAGAGGATTCTCTGAGACTGAGATTTTTGAAAGAGCAGGAGGTATTTTTCATGTTGATTTACAATATGTGAAAGATTACTCAAAATAATACTAGCTTGAACAAGCTCTAACATTCATCACTGGTGACAATCAAGACAATGAAATAACTTTCTGGCAAAGTTGGATGTGAACCTCTAATGTACTGTAGCTGTCAGGTTCATGTATTATGCACACCTGCATAAAAAATAATCTCAGTGCACAATTTGCAGAGAGAAGCTGAACCTTACCTTTAGTGACAGAAGGAATGCTTTTTCCATCTGGATTATTTAAATTGACTAACTAGTCCATTCCAGTTTTAAAATCTCATCAGACTTTGAAAATATGTGAGTTTGATTTCCCTAATCCATTAATTAAAAAAGACAACAGCTAAAAAAAGAAATGCTTGGAGAGCATTGCTCTCTCAAACTTACAAAGGACAAGGTAAATGTAAAGAAAGTGTTCAGCTTCTAACTACAGCTAATATTTTGTCATAAATACACAAATTTTTGTTGTCTCCCTTTGTTATCCAAAGCATGGAACAGCACCCATTAAGAAAATGTGAGCTGGTTAGAGCTGAATTGCAGAAACAGGCAATTCACATCTAAGGAACCTGACATAACTCACAAATAAAATGTCTCACCTCTTTAAATGCAAAAATCTAATAATATAAGTAAATATATCAGACTACAGAATTGTTTAGACACACAAATACAACATGTATATATTGTCTGTTCCACAAAGAGAAATGTAAACTGGTAAATCTCCATCCTGAACATAATCAAGATCATACACAGTGGATATGGCAGCAGAGGATGACCAGGAATTAACAGAAAAAAACTAAATTTAAATTAATTAAAATTGATTCGCTAAATGAAGTCTTTCATTTTAAAAATAGTTAAATATATATTTCAATATTAATAAATTTTATAGTTTGTCCAAAATGTGACTATAATTAATTAAGAAGTGTACATATTTTCAGAGCCTGGTCAGGTATTCTGCATGTAACATTTAGATAGAGATCCTACTATTTATCCTTTATCAGGACAGAAAAACCTCTAGAGAATGCACTGTAGAAACTGAACCAAGAGTGGAATGCAGGTGTAATTTTCTGTACCATTTCCTGACACCAGCAGGTTTGCTGCTAAGTCTCCCTAAAACCAATCTGCAGAGATAAAACATATAGCTAAGCCTACAGTTAAGCCTTTCAAGTGGAAAGCTTAGCCTGTGAAAAGCTGCAATTGAAGAAGGGCATTGAGCAGAAGTTACAGTCAAGAGCTGTACTTGAAGTCACACAATATCATTTCTTTGTCAGAACAGAGAAGAATATTTACTGCTATGACTATGTCACTGTATACCACATATTAAAAAGACTAATGAAGTATTTCACAAAAAAGCAACATTATTATCTTGAAAAATATAGTCCCTATTTAGGAATTCTTTCTCATCAGCTATCAAAAAAAACTCCATCTGAATTTTTTGCAGTCACTAATCAGTTTTGAAACTGGTAGCAAAAGGTAAATTACAGATTGTTTTTTAAGTAATTCAACATATTACATTAATAAATCATGGTTAACCTAAATTTACTTCATTGTGACAACTCAGACAATGTAGGTATGAATTTCAACTGAAATACCTGAATGGCACCAAACAATTGTGTCTTTAAGAGCAGTATCAGAAACAACTTTTATTACTTACTGGTATATAATAGATATTCATTTTAGGGGCTTCATTGGCAGTCATTAGCATTCCTAAAAAGAGATTTCCACATATAAAAATATTGATCAGAAGAGGATAATACCATTAAAAAAAAAAAAAGCTCATAAAGTACATGTTCTTGGCTTGCAACAGACATTTAATCAAGACCTGTAATAAACTGTTGCATCAAATACCATGGAAAGAAAGGTGTGATATCAGCATAATTAACACAGCTTTGTTTTCTATATATTTATTCCCTTTTGTCCTCTGTCTTAATTTTTCAGCACCACCTTAAGCAACTTTAAGCCCTGTAAAGTGTAGGCTGCCAACTTTATTAACAAATGTAAACAGTTCACCAGTTAGTATTGCAGTTCAAACCTACCTTGGACATAAAATTGCATTATTAATACATTGGTATTAGTACATGTGATTTTTTGTTGTATTTTTAAATACATATCTAAACACAACCATAAATCATAACACCTTCATTCACATTTCATCTTGGGAAATAAACACAACAGCAGCTTCTCTACCCAAAGTGGGCTACAGAATACTGTGGCTTCAAAAGGAAGTAATACTGGTGCTATAACCAAGCAGGGCAAATGTAGAATTTGAAGTATCTATGAATATACCAAAGAAATACCACGAATTTTATGTACTCTGAATATAAAAAAACCCCTCTAGGAATACTAATATCTGTGGAAAATCTCATACTGCCACAAGACTTCATGTGAGTTCAATATGAAGAACACTCTCAATTTCCTTCTGCATAAAGGAGTAGTAAGAACATTTGCCATATACTTTTATGTTTATCTCAACTCTGTCTTTCCAATATAGCTGATTTACAGGTAATACAAGAGATTGATTATGAAGAAGAAAAGTGCCTTCATATTAGATAACATTCTGATCTGAAAGAACTGTAACATATGCCACTGAGACTATGAATAATTGGGTCAATTACTACACACCCAGAGGGTAGAAATATAATTTACACCCAACTAGAGGAATGCAATTAACATGGGTGGAGTAATCCTTCCTACCTAATCCTTTTATTATAAATACACAATGCAGCTGGACTTATAATGTCAGAAAAAAGGGGGCTTGCTTTCCCAGCAAAGCAAGATATTTGTGAAAGCTTAGTCAGCAAACAGGCTAAAAACTGTGCCTGGAAAGGTTTGCAGGCAATTCATGGAAAAAGCAAGAATTTACAGCTTATACATGAATACACACACACAGAGTACTCCAGTATAGTGTATAGGTTACATGCTCCCCTAACAGCACACTCACTACTATTTCATAAGACAAAGCATCTTTCCATTGACTGAATGTGAATCATAAGAAATAAAGGCAGAAATTAATTCTGCAGGTGCTTCAAAGATGACAGTAAAGGAAAACCTCCTCTTTGAGAGTCTTCCACCAATAATTAAAGAAGGACAAAAACAGACTTCAGAACAGTACATGGGTGTATACTACAAGGGAAATAAAAGAATTAAAGTTAACAGCTCTGAAAAGAGAAGTCTATTCCACATAAGTTGCTTCAGCTTGTTAGTTTTAATCAATTTTTATGGGAAGAGAGACCACACCCTAACAAACTACATAACAGCCTAGTTTGATTACTGTAGAAGGGAAGTAAATGAGAGCCTTTTATCATAAATTTTAATAAGATTCTCTTTGGAAAATGATCTGCAATACAGTATCATGAATGTAAAAGAATGAAGATGGGAGTATGAAGTGATAGTATGTGAAAGAAATAGTTTTAGAAAATGCAGATTTTTAACTTTTAATTTTTCTTACAGTAATTGAAACAAATGAGACACAGATTTCTATACACTGAAGATACTGTCAAGTTTCACTTATATTCTACAACTTAAATTGACTAAAGGCTACTTGGTAAGTGGTAAACCTTTTTTCCCCTAGCCCCATTCTCTTCATGTGTGATCAGAGGAAGATATTCAACTGTTACAAGATACACTACAGTTTGTCACCATGAAGTTTGGTCAAAGATAGGCTAAGGTTTGCTTCCCAGGAAAGGTACTAATACTGAAGCTGGTTGGTAAAATAGTTTAATTAAAAATGCCTAAGACAAAACTACCACCAAAAGAACCCAGTTCACAGTATACTGATCTTGAGTTGACCATAAGGAATAGAATTACAGAATCATAGAACAGCATGGTTTGGAAGGGACCTTTAAAAGCCTTCTAGTCCAACAATGAGCAGGGACATCTTCAGCTAGATGGGGCTGCTCAGAGCCCTGTCCTTGAACGTTATCAGGGATGTGGCATTCACCACCTCTCTGGGCAACCTGTGCCAGTGTTTCACCACCCTCATCATAAAGAATCTCTTCCTTATATCTAGTCTAAATCTGCCCTCTTTCAGTTTAAAACCATTTGTCCTATTGTAACAGGCCCTGCTAAAAACTTTGTCCCTATCTTTCCTGTAAGCCCCTCTTGAATACTGAAAGGCCAAAATAAAGTCTGCCCAGAGCCTTCTCTTCTTCAGACTGAACACCACCAACTCTCTCTCAGGCCGCCTTCTTCACAGGAGAGGTGCTTCAGTCCTCTGTTTTTCTGGTCTCCTCTCGACCAGCTCCAACAGGTCCATGTCTTTCCTGTGCTGGACCCCAGGGCTGATGCAGCACTGCAGGTGGGGTCTCACCAGGGCAGAGCAGAGGGGCAGAATCCCCTCCCTCCCCTGCTGCCCACGCTGCTCTGGGTGCAGCCCAGGACACGTTTGGCTCTCTGGGCTGCAGGGACACATGGCTGGGTCATGTCCAGCCTCTCATCCACAGCACCCCAAGCCCTTCTCAGCAGGGCTGCTCTGGGTCTGTTCATCCCCCAGCCTGGACTGATACCTGGGGTTGCCCTGACCCAGGGGGAGAATGTTAAAACTGGTCTTGTTAAAATGCATGAGGTTCCCATGGGCTCAATTCTGAAGCTTGTCCAAGTACCCCTGGATGGCATCACATCCTTCAGCTTGGTGTCATCTGCCAATCTGCTGAGGGTACAACTCAATCCCACTGTCTTTGCCATTAATGAAGATATGAAATAAAACTTGTCCCAATAGAGAGCCCTAAGGGACACCACCATCACTGATCTCCATTTGGACATTGAGCTGTTGACCACTACACCTTCTGGATAAGGTATCCAACCAATTCCTCATCCCCTGAACAGTCCACCATCAAATCCTTATCTCTCCAATAAGGGTGAGATTGGGGTTTTGCCTTTCTGAGCAGCAGACACATAAAGTGTTAAAACACAAGGTAGGCAAAGATCTCCTGGGTTTTCTCTGCCATGCATCTAGCAGCTCTGGGGCACCAGGAAGAGCACTGAGNTAAAAACTTTGTCCCTATCTTTCCTGTAAGCCCCTCTTGAATACTGAAAGGCCAAAATAAAGTCTGCCCAGAGCCTTCTCTTCTTCAGACTGAACACCACCAACTCTCTCTCAGGCCGCCTTCTTCACAGGAGAGGTGCTTCAGTCCTCTGTTTTTCTGGTCTCCTCTCGACCAGCTCCAACAGGTCCATGTCTTTCCTGTGCTGGACCCCAGGGCTGATGCAGCACTGCAGGTGGGGTCTCACCAGGGCAGAGCAGAGGGGCAGAATCCCCTCCCTCCCCTGCTGCCCACGCTGCTCTGGGTGCAGCCCAGGACACGTTTGGCTCTCTGGGCTGCAGGGACACATGGCTGGGTCATGTCCAGCCTCTCATCCACAGCACCCCAAGCCCTTCTCAGCAGGGCTGCTCTGGGTCTGTTCATCCCCCAGCCTGGACTGATACCTGGGGTTGCCCTGACCCAGGGGGAGAATGTTAAAACTGGTCTTGTTAAAATGCATGAGGTTCCCATGGGCTCAATTCTGAAGCTTGTCCAAGTACCCCTGGATGGCATCACATCCTTCAGCTTGGTGTCATCTGCCAATCTGCTGAGGGTACAACTCAATCCCACTGTCTTTGCCATTAATGAAGATATGAAATAAAACTTGTCCCAATAGAGAGCCCTAAGGGACACCACCATCACTGATCTCCATTTGGACATTGAGCTGTTGACCACTACACCTTCTGGATAAGGTATCCAACCAATTCCTCATCCCCTGAACAGTCCACCATCAAATCCTTATCTCTCCAATAAGGGTGAGATTGGGGTTTTGCCTTTCTGAGCAGCAGACACATAAAGTGTTAAAACACAAGGTAGGCAAAGATCTCCTGGGTTTTCTCTGCCATGCATCTAGCAGCTCTGGGGCACCAGGAAGAGCACTGAGCCAAACCCATACTGATACTGAAATCATGTTATATTTCCAACTTTCCACAACTGCAAGCCCATCTTACTGAAAGTATTTCCTTATTTTCAGATCTTCAGTCATGATTATTCCTTAAATTCTGAACAAGCATGAGGTGATTCTAGGCATCTTAAATGCTGTTCCAACAGTATTTGTAAGAAAGATGTGATGCACCGTCTCTCACCCCAGATCTCTCAATTCCCACTGCAATATGTTCTGGTTTTGCCCCACTGCCTCCATGTGACTATAAAATACAACCTAGTTTTCCTCCCACAACAGCTCTTACCAATCAACCTGCCCCCCTACAGATAATAAGAAAACCAGAACTGACTTAAGCAGGAGATATGGGACACAGAACTGGACTGCACAATCTACACCTCAGTCACAGACACGTGAAAAGCAATGTCCAATAGCAACATTAGGGAGATGAGTGCATTCAATTCTTTGTGCTACAAGATTTGTCCTGCAGAGTCTCATGAAAATCATTTCTGCAAAAGCACAGGAGGCATGTCCACATACCACGAAGGCTACAGAGCATCCACAGTTGAGTAAAGCCCATCCTTGACATATTCAAACGTGATTTGACCTGAGCAACCTGATCAGACTTCAAAGCTGGATCTAACCAGAAGTTGGCCATGCTTTGAGTAGGAAATATACAACTCCCAGGGGTACCTTCCAACCTGAATTACAGTATGATTCTACATGGACAAATAACTTTTTTCTGTTCCATTCCCTGTGGTGAGCTCTTCATTGATGCTGCATGGACATTAATTTGCTGCAGGGTTCTCTTTTAGATGAAACCAATAAACCCACAGGTGAAACCTGGGTGAAATGCTGAAAATAATTCACTCCAATGATCTCTCTCTGTAGCCACCATGGATGAGGGTTTATCTGCCTCCAGGGTGCACAGTCTACCCTGTCACCATGGAGTAATTCTCAAATACACCCACGTGAACTCCTACATTCAACCAAGGCACATGGCATGTACCCTGCTCCATAAGGTCAAAAATGTTCACCATCTTATCAGGGAAGAGTATTTAATTGCTCATCTTACAAAAAAAATTAAAAAAGAAAAAAAACCCTCCAATATATTCTTAACTGAAGTTGGCAGAAAAGACAAAGATAAGTTTTAACTTGCTAGAAATCTCACTTATCTACAATCTTAAATTTAAGCTGCGAGTATGAATCAAAGTCCAAGTTGCTCTGTCTTTGCTGCTACCTCTCTAAAATTAGGATAATAGCAGTTTGCAACACGGGCATTGTCTGTTTCAAGACTTCTGCTCTGTGCCATCCTAGTGGCCCTAACTTATTTAATCTTTTTCAGTACTGCTTTCTAAAAAGGAAGTAGGTGTGACACCATACTTAAGAACTAAATCAACTCGTATTAAGCAAGAAAAGTAAGTCCAGTTGCAATCTTAAGTATAACCAAGGCACATATGCACATACAACCACCACTTTGTAAAATATTTTTACTCAAAATTTAAGTCCTGGAAACCTTGGTTAAAAGTGAGCCTAAGTTTTGATCTCTAAACATAACATTATGAGATGCAAAAAATCTGAAAACAATTACAAAAATCATGCAAATTTGTGCACTTAGGAATCTACATTTAAACCAAAGTATCAAACCTAAGGGATGACACAATTTAAGTGCTGTACTTAAATCAAGGAAAGACCTTGAAATCCTTGAAATACATGAAAAAAATCTGTAAACTTGCTGTAAAGAGATTTTTCCTACCTCTAGAAAGCAAGCTCTAACTCATCTGGGACTTAGTCAAGACAATAGACCAAAATTCCTATTCTTATGAAATGAGTCACTTCAGATATTTGAAAGAGTAAAAGAGGTCAATCACTCAATTAACAGCACAACAGCTTCTAACTGCAAAGAGGCTCCAATGTAATACAGATGCAGAGGAAACAAGGACACTAACTGACAAATAACCCTTTATTCCAAGCTCTGCCATAAGGAGGAAAGCAGACCAAAACTGTATCACCTAAACAGAAATAAAGACCACACCTTGGGTTAACAAGCTTTTCCTTTTGAATTTAGCAAGACATTAATATCCTAAACATACCTGAATTTGGATAAAGGCAGACATCGTTTATATCATATTCTGGCTCCACTGAAGTAAATATCTTTCCCTGAAATTGTAGGAAGAAAATAAATCATAAAGAACTCCAAACAATATAATTAAATTCAGTAAATCTAAACATTAATAATAGCTACTACAAAAGGTAAGAAACATGATGGAATAAAGATGGAACAACTTTTGCAGAACAATAAAATGTTATTAATATCTGAAGATAACACAAGTAACTCAGTATTGTATTTTATCTCTAATTTGATCTCTTACAAGAAAGTGCAGCCTACTGGTTATTGAAGACACAGCAATGTACAGTGGCACCTCTAATTTCTCAGCTTACACTTCTGTGTTGAAAATATATGTCAGATTTACTTTATTTTATGCAAAAGAGGGGCTGAGGTCCCTAAGTTCCTGGTACATTGTCAGTGTAACCCTCACTTTATTCAACTCTGAATACGGTAGTTTTAAATAACTTTATTTTGTTAAGAATGATTAGCTGAAAAAATGGATTAGGAGTGGAATTTGAATCTGGAGCTTGGTTCTTCCACTGTACTAATGTCTACATGAAATGAAATATAGCTCAGCACTTTATTTATGATTTATAAACTCAGTATTAAAGAGGTCTTGATAGAAAATAAAAGGAGTAAGAGCATGCAGTGGTATCTAGCTTAGATCAGAATTGAAGTTATAAAGGTTACTTAAGAAAGAGGTAAAAGCAGGAAACAACATTCTCAAAATAATAAGAATTGGAACACAGTCTGAAAAACCCAGACAAAATACAGGTGCTCTTATAAGCCAACACACAAAACAGGCAGTAAAGGAAGAGTCTCTAACAACTGGACCACATAATCTGAAGCATGATACTACATGCCTACACAGTTCTAAATGAGGGACAGGAACAAGGCAAATTCTGATCCTGTTCCTCTTTTTTTCTTTCCCTGCAGCAATCCCACCTACCTTTCTGGGCCCTTCCTTTCCCTCCCAGTTACATGCTGTTACCCCACCCACCTCTGGTCTCTCCCTGATGATTAAGAAGAGTCCTCCTCCACCCCAGCCTCAGCAGACAAAAGCCTGGTGCTCCCCACCCCAAGGCACGTCTCAGCATGGGGCTATTCTGGTATCAAAGCCATATGCTCTCTACCCGCAGTCTGCCTCTGCACTTGGGTCCTGGCCAGAGATAGTCAGGAACCAGCATCTGGGAGAGGTGGAGCCAGCTGGAACATACTCTAGGAAAGAGTCCAAAGCTATCTTTGCCTTCCAGCGGTGAGAAACCCTCCCTTTTCCCACCAGAGGCCACCTGACAAACCTTACAGTGTTTCATTCTCAAGGAGGGAAATATACATACCTAGGAAAAATGGAGAGAGGCCACTGCAGATGTTTTAAATAATAACCAATAATTTATTTGCTCTTTCAAACAATAAAAATTAACTGCAGAGGAGCTTATAAAAAACTACTTGCAATCACAGAAAAAATAAAAGAGGCTGTTGAAAGTTCATGGAGCAGCACAACAATACTGAAGTGACTGCCTGAAATAATCAGAAAAAAAAGCCTCTACTACAACTCTCTATGTTTCACTATAGAGTTAGAAAAAGATAGATGGAGCATGTTTTTTAGAAGGAACACAATGACTACAGATATCCCCTCAAACCAAAACAAGTTGCAATAGTGCTGCTACAAACCTATGGGGTAACAAAATACGTTGCCCCATAGATTCCTAGTAAGCTTCACTGACAGAAAGATAAGAAAGAGCACAGCATGATATAATGAAAACAAGTACTATGAAAATGAGAGATTTCAATTTCACTTAGAGGTGCAAAGGGCAGGGATAAAGACATTGCCCATTGCAACATAATCCACTAGTACAGTGTAAGACACACTGCTACTTGGCTCCCTGCTTAGTTATCTCCTTCGGTATCCAAAAGAGTTCTTGTGAAAATAAGCAGTACCTGATTTTTACAGGTCCTTAACTAAGTGATCTACCTTTGAAATTAACCCTACTTTGAGCAGGGAACTGGAATGATCATATTTTCTCTGGTGAAAAATGTAACTGGATGTATTCATCCAGTAGCTCTGAGAAATATACAAACCAAGGCAATGGCTAAGATATTACATTTTATGTTTAATCCTTCTCCCGAGAGAAGCTCTTGGCCAGACATGTACAAACAGCTAAAAACCCCCTAAGACTATATCTTTATACCTGACAGGCTATTGAATAACTTCCCAGATGTTGATTTAGTCAGACAGGACAAAATACTATGCAAATTAAGAGACATGAAAACCACAACTTCTTATACTGAAATTCAGCTTAATTTATCAAGCTGCACAAAACACACCCCAAAACAACAAGCAAAAAAAGAGAAAAAACAAAAACTCCCCAACCCAAATAAAGTAAAAATTTAAAAATCTGAATGCAGCAACATAAAACTACTTACTGTATCTTTGTTCCACATTTTTATGATTCGAGAATCTGCAGAGATAATTAAATCCAACTGATGATGAAACTGGACTGATTTAATAGGCAGGCCATAGTGGTGATCTTTGACTATTAATGGATGACTAGACCGGAGATCATATAACAGAACCTTGAAGAATAAGAGACAGATTAAATTTGTTACAGTGTAAGATCATGAGGAAGTCATGTCCATCAGATCTTCATCAAGTATTTAACTGAACTTGAGATTTTACTGAAATACATAGGCAGTATTTACATATAAGAAATAATTTTAAATTCTGAGACAACTTAAGTGATCCCAGTTTATTCTAGCTATGTATTTTAACCTCAGCATGCTTCCATCTAGAAAAATTAATAAAATTTAAGACCTAACCATCTTTCTAAAGATTTTTCAAATTTCTATTGAAAAAAATTTAACCTTTTTTTTATTTCAAGACTCTTAGTATTTCATAATTAGTAATATTTCACTTTCAGATTCTTGTGCTGTTCTTACAGGATTTAAATTTTCAGATTCCCTTCCAGATTCAGTGGATATAACTTTCCCTCAGTGAAACACCACCGAATGTAATTTTTTATGTTAAGGAAAGTAAAGAGTACAGGCCCTGTCTTCCAGAAACCTGTATTTTTATCTCCAAAATTTCCTATGGAACTTGAGAAAGACCTTAAATCTTTCACATGTAAAGTGTGAATACCAATAATTTTTGGAAAAAATAATATTATCAGTTTATTTAATCAGATACACAATCTACAATAAAATTTGTCTGCCTTGTACACTAACATAGCAAATATAATTTTCTCACACACATCTCTATGCTTGAAGAAGCTACAGTTTTCTAAACCCATGAAAATACAGATAAAGACAGAAAATAATTCTGTTTATAAATATAATGGCAACAATAAATGAATTAAAATGATTCTTCATATCAAGATAAGAGAGTAAAATAACAATTGAAAGACAGTAATTTCTGGTATATTAGCCACCATCAAGATAAAGGAGAGCACATATGTTGCACTGAGATGGTACTGACAGTTCCAAAAAGTAGCAACTTCCCCAGACACTTGACTCAATTCACAAGAAAACTGCAAATTTGAAGTTAATTGGTATCTAGGTTCAAATCTAGGTTCAAATTCTAGGTTAAAATCATGATTTTAATTGGTACCTACAAAATTCTGAAGAATAGAGGCATTTGACAAAATTAAATTACAGTCTGACTATTACTACTCTCTACATGTAATTTATGGTCTTATAAATACTTGCAGTAATATATATATATATATAACAATAATTGCACTCAATGTATTATCGACCTGGATTGGGAATTGCAAGAGCAGCATCTCCTAAGAACTGTAGGTAGAGGAAGACAAATCTACCTGCCCAGTAGATGTTCCAACAGCCATATTCAAAGCCCCATCAAATTTCAGTGCTGAAATGGATGGCAAACCTTCTATCCTGCAAAGCACAATGCTTACAGTTAGGCATTCTTTCAATAAAGCCAGTAAATAATTTTTTTAATGTTATAAAATAGCTAAGTTAACTCTTGTAAAATAATTCACAGGTATCACTCAGAAATGCCACTTCAAAAAGCTGCACTGTTTACATTCACAAGGTGTATTTGTATAGAAAAACAGCCACTGCTACTCAGATCAATGTCTAAGAGAACCCCTTTATGACTAAGAAAAGCCTTTATTCACAGTAGCAATGACAAGAGAAGACAATGGGAAGGTCATTTTAAAGAAAAGTGGGATTTATTTCTAAAAGCAAAACTTCTGAAAAATCCAAACAGCACACTTTGGAAAAGTAGCCTTTACTCACTCTGTGTCTGCTGTCACACTGCTTAAAGCACAGTCCAACAGCCCAACTCGATTTCTAGTTCGAGGGTCCCAGCATTCCACTTTGCCCTAAACAGTTCAGAAAACATGGTTCAAGCTTATGCAGCAGATGCCTGGTATTCTGAAAATGTTTAAATAAAATTATCAATTATCTCACCTAATGAATTAACAAAATTTCCTAGGTTGACATGAGTTGTTCTAATAATTACATACAGGCTGCACTCATTTTATTTCTAGTTTTTTCAACGCACTTTGAATCAAAATCACTAACAATAATTTTAAGATTAATAGGGTACACATGCCAGCTAACTTCTACAGATGGCTACACTGCAAAATGAGAGAACATTATTTTCACTCCCTTCTGCAAAATCTGAAGTGCTCAGCAACCAAGTAACCCCGGTATTTTACTTGCACTACACTCTAAAAAGTCATCTTTAACATATCTATATCTAACAGAGCAAATGAGACCAATTTAATTAATTAGGGTCATGATTTCCTCTTATCCTCCTGCAAATTAATAAAAAAATGAAACAAACAGTACTGCCCTCTTCATAAAAGGAATGCAAACATTTACCTCAGCCGTCCCCATAGCAAACAAGAAGTGCACAGGATTTATGTCACAGACATTACTCTCTCTACAACAGAAAAAGGAGAAAGTTTAATGACCTCAGAACAATTTAACACATGAACAACTAAGAAGATTTCTGTAATCGTGTACATTATTACTCAGCCTGGAAAAGCAAAGGTTGGAGGGAGGGAGGGACAGATGGCCACATAACAACAGCTTCCCATACTTAAGGGGAGCTTACTAACAATCTGGAGCCAGAGACAGTGCTGACTACTTCTAACAGGTAAGGTTCCAACTGGATGCAAGGATATTTTTATGCTATAAGGACAATTAAGTATTGGAATGTGTTAGTCATAGAGGCTGGGAAATTTCCATCTTTGTAGCTTTAAAGACCCTCCTGAGAAAATTCATCTGAATTCATATGACTGTGCCCTGAGCAGGAGCCTGGGCTCTGAGGTTCTCTGCAGCCTGAACAATCCTGCCTTCCCCTGCCCATGTCTACCACCTACCACCAAGCCCTACCACATCACTCTGCTCCACTGGATTCTTAAACAACTCAACAGGACATGAAAAATTGGCCTCGAGGTGTGCCAGGAGAGGTTCAAACTGGATACCAGGAAAAGTTCTTCACTGAAGCGTTTGCCAAGCACTGGAACAGGCTGCCCAGGGAAGTGGTTCAATCACCATCCCTGGAGGTATTTAAAAGATGTGTAGATGTGGCATTTGGGGACATGGTTTAGTGGAGGAGTTGGCAGTGCTGGGTTAATGGTTGGGCTCAATGACCTTAGAGGTCTTTTCCAACCTAAATGATTTTCTGATTCTAATTATGTCAAAAGATCTTTATTATGACTTATGTTCTAAAGCTTACACCTCCAACATGTTCTGACCAAAGGTCTCCTTTCTCTCACTCAACTATCCTGTTTCTCAACAGGGCACCCAAGAGCCCTGTATTTCAATAACAATTCTCCCAAAGTACAAGTATTTCCCTCTACACCACTTATCCCAGTGCTTTCCAACTTCTTCCATTCAAAGCTGTCTACTTCTAATTCTGTAACTCATCCAACTCCCTCACCTCAAAACCTTTTTACAACTTAAGTCTCATCTCTCAAATACAGATTTTACACTACAGCCTTACCTCTCCCATTCCAGGATTTCCCCTATTTTTTTCTCATGGTGCTCAGTTTTTTATTGTGCCTTCCCAAATACTCTTTCATCCATTAAGCTGTTGTGAACACCATTTGTTGCCCACCAATTAGCCACTCTATCTAGTGAAGTCTGTTCTTCTCATCTGCCTCTTCCCACATGAAAAAAGCTCAGTTCCTACTCTGGTAGGGTTTTCAAAAGAATCAGACACATGCTGGAGATATAAAAATTCTCTTTGGGCTACTTCAAGAGCAGAAGGACAAAGACATGTCTGGGAAAGTACATACCCTGTGGGTAGATCTCTATATGATGGCTAAATTGAGTAATAATGGCAAAGTTTTAATGAAATGCTCTTAAGATCAAGTTATATAATACCTATTTAGTCCATATTAAGCAATTTTAAAGCATCCACAAAAGAAAATCCAATTAAACATAAAAACTAGAACCAAAAAAAATTACAGAACATAAAATGAGATGAGACTCAGACTCAGCATATGTTCATTTTCGACTCTGCAAAGCATTTGGGCAGTGTTCAGAGACAGTGCTGGTGGTGAGCATGCTAGGAGTCTGCTTCCACCTGGTGGAAAGCACACAGAGGTCATGCATTTCACAGGACTTACGAAGCTTCAGTTTGCAGGGAGTTCAGAAATCTTCCTTGTTCCAGATTTAGCCTGTACACCTCAGAACTGCAAAAGAAAAACTCAAAATTACTCTTGTGTCTTACAAATACTGAAAAACACTGCTGTAAACTCAGAGGCATTGTAAAGATTCTTATTCACAGCCCAATTCTGCCAAAGGTACAATTTTCATAATTCACAATTTACAACAAGACAAACATATACTTCAGTGTTCAAAATACAGAGAAAAATGTGCATGCTCACAATTTATTTATTACACTTCAATATCATACCAACTACTATTTTTCCAGGCAAAAGATACATTAACTCATTTCTAAAGATCTTTTAATTTCCCATGATTTAAGTTACTTCTTGAATTTCTACTTACTTTGTTTGAAACCCTAAGGATCTAATTTTATTTTTACTATGTCTTTTCAGAAACACAATTATTTGATTTAACCCACACTTTACAGCAGTAAAACACCAACCAGGACACAAAAAGTTATTTAATTTTTCTTACTTAAATGCTAAACACTTTTTAAAACAGTACAGTTTTTTGTATTTGTTTTTAATGCAAATTTGCAAATACATGATGTACATGGTTTAAGAATTAAAGAAAAAAACAGCTTAAAAACAGCATGGGAAACTGAATTAATTTTAATCTTCCCACATTTTCCACTCTTCACCATCTCCTTTATTAATTTAGAAGGAATTGTCACTTCTTCCACTTTTTAACTTTTCTAGTATTTTAATGTTCATTTTATTCTTGGAAAACACTGCTAACAAAACTGAAACAAAATATTCCACTTAATACCTTGCTCCTACGAAATACAGGTCACATGATGGGTAGTGGTAAGAGAAATCTCTACCAAATTTTGGTATTCTTGTCCTGTAGTAATGGCCATGTTGTGAATGAAACTCCACAAATCTGCCACACTGCAAGAAGACAATCTGAAAATAAAATAGAAAGCACTGAAACATACAAAACCAGACAAGGATCTCCCCAGCTTGTCTTAGAGTACAAACTTCTGTGATTTTTTTTCAAACTCATACAGGCTTATCACAACTTATTCAATCAATTTCTACTAAAATGATAGGATCAATTAGTGCTTCATCATTCTCACCAGCCACAGCAAAGAGTTTTGTTAGCATACATTATATGAATATTCACAAGAGTAGATGTGACACCCTGGAAGTGACTCTGCAATCAGAAGCAGCACAGTTATCTCATGCTCTGCTGCACCAAAATTAACATCTCTATTCCTTCAAGACATTGCAGTTAGTAATTTCTTCCAGGTACAAAGCTATGCAGACACCAGTATGTTCTCAGGTACCAAGCACATGAGATAAACATCCTATGCACAGCAGTGCTCCAAGAAATTACAGCAATGACCCTTCTGCATTTTTGTTCTTTGCCAACTGAGTAAGAACATTGTTTCTTTCTGAGACAGACAAACATTTCAGTCCTGGGAAAACCTACAGGGAGGCATTACTAGAGAGCTCAATCTATCTCAGTAAATACAATAGTCAGGAGCTGCTGGTACACTCCTGATGGCAGGTTAGCATGGCACATCCCCACAGGAAGGGATTCTTCCCACTCACATCACCTGTTGCACTCATGCTGTACCTCAAACCATGGCCACACACTGAGCAATGGAGAACAGCTGGCCTGGCCCAAACTCATGCCATGAATGATAATCACAGTCAAACCTTTGACTCTGAGCCTCATCCCTATTTAGCTTAGATTAGAAAAGTACTACTTTAGTTTAGCCTGTGTATCTTCTAAAAACAGTAAATAATGAAGGTCTGAAATTTTCTACTGCTGAATTACACTGTTAGCAGTGCAAATACAGATGAGAAACTCAAGGAAGGGGAGGTACAAAAGGTACTTGAAATCTGTCATTTTTATTTATAAATCTGTATATTCTTCCCTTAAGAGACATGCAGAAAACACTGACCTGGGCTGGCACTTCACGCTTATTTATCATTAAGTCCCTCCTTACTTGTATCCTTTTTCTGACATCAGAAACCCCAGTGTTTCAACTTCTATTCATGGACTTAACTCATCTTGGTATCTTTCAGAATTCTAGCTACAGTTTCATAAAAAGGGACAGATACAGTTGCACAGCTAATGTTACACAATGATGTTGTTCATATACACCCCACTTTATTCTTTCTGTGCTAATGCCTTTAGGCTTTTACCTGGAGGCTTCAAACAAGCAAAGTCCTTTATTTATCTGTTTGAAACAAAACCTAGATCAAATCTTTTCTCTATTATCATTGCAGAAAAAGAAATGTCTGCATTTTCATGCAGTACAGAAGCTACATAAACAATAACAACAAAAAATTAAATCATATTTAATTAAAAAATATCAGTATCATATGTTCTTAGGTCACTACCAATAAGTCATCAAAAATCTGTTACAAGGAAGAGAGAAGAAGCAGTTTACTTTCAATAAGAAAACTGAATTTTCTTCTCACCCACTCTGCCTCCAAAAAGATTTTAAGAGGATTTTTACAGCTGCCAAAAGCATCCAAATGTTCTCCTAATAATTGTCTTACTGCTAATGATTTTCTATTTAAACACAAATTTCTATAATATTGGACTTGAATATATCTGTGTCCTCTTTCATTAGTAGTGGATACAGCTCACTGTAAATCGTGTTTGTCTTTTCTGCTCACTAAATTAATTTTGGTCACCACCAAAAAACTACAACCTGAGGGTAGCAAAAGCATTGGCACCAGTGTGGGGCAAAAATCTTGCATGGAAATACAGGTCTCCTGGCAAAAGGCTGTGGGAAAAAAGATAGCACTCTCTCCCAAGTCTAAAACTTAGTCCAAGTCTAAGACTTTTAAGTCTAAAACAGAAACGTAACTGGCCTTATGGGTACTAATCTGTATGAAAGAAAACAGGTGCTGTCACTTGAAAATGCAAATAAGCCTCAAAGCAACCTGACAGGGATGGCAGGAACAGATCTGGAGAGACACTATTTTCTCTGGCTATGAAAGGATGCTGAGAGCACCAAGAGGGCTACCAAGACTGACAAGGGACAGAATACAGACAGTACAAAAAAAATCTCTCTTTGCAGTGGCAACAGTAAAACCTCAAGATTTTCCTGGGCAGGTTTGACAGGAAATAAAAATTCTTTAAGATAAGGTAGTACAGAATTGCAACAATTTATTCAGTAAATCTGTGGAACCACTACGCTTGCAGATTTTGACAGAACTGTTCAAGCATTAAAATGATATTTTAAGGTCCCGTTCCAATCAATACTTCTATAATTCTAAGAATTTCAAGTGTGATTTCTCACATATCATTCCCTCTTTCTAACATGTCCACAACATTGTGACAGCAACTTGAAGTTTATTTTTCTTTCTAATGATTTCTTAAGTTCTAGTAAAATAAAACTGAAAATATAAAGATTGTATGAAGTTGAAAAAGTAGGGCTTCAGCCTGAAATACAGCACCCATTTCAGCTGAAAACACACAAGCCTTTCTGTTCACAACCAGCCAGAAACATTTGGGAACACAGCATGTTCCTCAGTCTCCCAAATAACTCTATTTGATATGTACAGCCAGAAACATTTTCCCCCAGACACACAAGTGGGAGGCTACTGAAAAGTATCAGTCATTACCTTCTGCTACTTGAATTCATGCACTTCCTTGGAAATCTCACAGGAAAAATGTAAAAAAGCTGCAAGGCTAGATGATCATGTCTCTATCAAATAGCAGTATTTATTAAAACAAACCTGCACCTGAAATGTTAAGACCACTTCACAGAAAACAAGTGTAAAATAAACACTCAGGTGGACTCCTTCAGGTACAGCACTTCATTCAAAAATAAATAAAATTTAAAATAAGACTAAAACCAAAGACATTACTTCTCTCCACCATTTTTGCCTCATTCATATGATCCTAATCATCATGTCTACAACAGCACAGACAAATCAGGTAGTTAACTTACACACAGCTATCCCACCTTTCAAAAACAGTGTATTGTGCATCACTTGCCACAAGGGATTGTGACTAAATGCTAGCCCAGAAAGAATAGTTAATTCCATTTTCAACATTATTTTCCTTGTAGGATAGATCACTATTTGAAGTTTTCTCTCCAATAGACAAAAAAACTTTAAAAGTGGTAAAGCAAATTATAGTACAAAGACACAAGGAAAACAAACAAAATTTTAAAGGTACAAAAAACGTTTATCCTGTTTGCTGTTTTTAAAAAAACCACTTTTGTTCCAAAAGCTGCCTTTACTATATATGAAAATGCATTTTAATATACATACTAAACAATTTTTTCATATATACACTGAAAACTATTAAACATACCTTTGAGTAATCATCTGATAAAATCTCAAACGTAACCACTAGAGGAGAGAGCAAGAGAATTTTGAGTCAACTAAGCACGCAAACTTATTTGCAAACATTGGCATAATCCTGAAAACATTTACAGTCATGCTAATCTTTAATCATGTAAGTATTCCCCACAGGTATCAATACACAATGCAGGCACTAATCTTCAGTAAGATCTTTAATTATGTAACTTCATTTGCAAAACTGTAAGTAGTTTTCTAAAACTTTAGAAACATATGAAGCATCCTGTAATCTTTTTATTGTTCTTGTATACTTGACACATTCCTCAATACAATGCTCAACCATGTATTTTATTGGTGTGGGAATGTCTAATCACATGGTGAGTGTGTGGTCCATGGAGCTCTAGTAATTCACCAAAGAGGATAAAAAAATTACATGAATTTGGATATAATTCATAAACTTGCACATGGAAGAGGTCAGCACTTCCACAAAAGAAGTTCTTAGGCTCAAAAAAAACACAAGTGTGAAAGCTACTGCTCATACTGAACACTAACATATTGAACTTTGCTTAGTTTTAAATAAGCTGAGTTGGGAACATTAGGGAGTAGCTGCTTCAGCTAAATTGGTTCTATTTAAATGAGATAACTCATTTAAAGTTACCTGAAGTGACTCTATGCTAGACTTCAAATTAAACATACAGTCTATTAAGTAGTACTAAATCTACTAAGATGCCAGTTCAAAAAATTTACTTCAAGCTCTAATTACCAGCAAGCATTTATGATTTTTAAAGAGGGTTTCACTCTTGCCATACCTTCCTCTCCCCAGCCTCTCTGAAACCCTGCCTAACAGTGCTCCTTCACCCTACATGACTCCTTGTAGTCCTGAGGCAGAGAGCAAAGAAACACCACCATGCTCTTATTACAGCTTTTTATTTTTCACATCGCTTTCACACACATCAAAGTTAGACCAGTTCTTCTACAATGGATGTGCTCCTCTTCTCATTGTTTTGGTCACCCCTGTATCCCAGCTTTCAGTCACCAGTCTTCTAATACCCCAGTCTTCAAACAAAAAACCCCAAAATAACAACCCTCCCCCTCTCAAGAAAAAAAAACCCTAAACAAAATAACCCCATAATTCCTCAAATTTAAACACCCTAAAAACTCAGAGCTGTGGCAGCTCTTCCCCTGCTCTAACTGCCAGCTGATTCTCCCTTTCCCACTGTCTAGATGGTTCCTTATTTTCCTCACCATAGTAGTTCTCCCACTAAATTAGTAGCAAACAAGGTGTAATTAGGGCCTTGGCCATGCTACCATCTACCCCTAAGTACCTTGTTTCCAGAAAACAAACAGAAAACAAATCAGCAAACAAACAAAGCAACACCCCCCAGGAAATTCTCTTTATCCTGTAATTCATCTACTGAGCTTGGGCTCCAGAGGGAAAACAGAGCAAACACAGTGCATTCTCCTACTCTGCTGCTTCACAGAACAGGTAAGAAGGGAGATCTTGCCACCACCCAGCCACTGTACCTTTGTCACATTCACCAAACAGAACACAGATTTCAGCCACATTCACCCCACACTTTCTGGCTCAGGGTGAATCTTACATCACTCACACCCACTTTCCCAAGCAAGAAAAGAACTATGAAATCAGAATAAAAAGGGAAACTTTAAAGATGGTTTTACTCTAGATTCCTGTGTTCCCCTGAAGGACATTCAGTCCCCTCAGCACAGGGAGCAGCACTTCTGCTCAAGTCCAACCTGAATTATGTATGAAAGACACCTTGTACTAACAGCCATAGCTTATACTGACCTTCAGAGTCTAAGCACCTTTCAAATTTCTGGGATAACTGATAGGTATCAAAACAGCGGACCCTGGGCTTGTAAGTTCCTGAAAGAGTAATTTGATATTTAATTAAATAAAAAATTAAACAAAAAGATAACACAAAAGCATTTTTTTTAAGTATAATGTCTTACATATACAGGCTTTGCTGTGTTTCTACTATAAATCTTCTGATCTTCCCAAAGCCTCTGTGGCTAGAAAAACATGCTTCTTATAGTAACACAACCTTACAGCCTGGTTTCTGTAAGCTCCCTACCTGTATGCTGGTTCTCCTAACTACCAGATACATCTTACAGAGTTTAGTAACACCTTCCAGTAAACCTGAAAGACCAAGGCTCCTCAGGCTATTAACATCTACTGAAGTATTCATGTTTAGACCCCATTTTGACAGTTACAAAATGCAGCATTATCCTCCATCCTATAAAACAATACTCAGACAATGATGTTCTGAAGTTATTTAAAGTAAATTTACATACATGCAATAAAAGTAATTCAGAACTTAGTATTTAACTGTATTATAGACAGATCTGTTTTATTAGTCTTTTATTTGTGTCCCCTGGCAGCAGGGGAGTTGGACTAGATGATCTTCAAAGGTGCCTTCTAATCCAATCCATTCTATGATTCTAAGAATGTCAGTATTCTAAACAGAAGTGTTCCACAGCACCACTACCAAGACAGCCATTCTATCACATTAAGAGTGAGCTTCCAGCAGAATATTCAGTTCTACACATTAAATGAAATCTTACCAATTCTACCTGAAACATTAAGTCACTCTGCACTCAAGTTTATCTAGGACTTTTGGCCTCTGCTAGAGAGACAGTTTGTTAACTCACCAACTGCCATAATATACTGTCCATCTCTTGATACCTTAATCTTTGTGCTAACTGTGGGCATTTCAAAGTCTTGAATAAGTTCAATTCTTCTACGGATATCTGTAAAGAAAAATATTGTATCAGTCCAAAAAACTGGAATGCTTTCCTAAGGAATCATGTTAAGTTAATTGAGTATAGGGAATATCCTTTAGAGATATTTTAAGTATAACTAACACATTATAAGGGGATTAACATAGTCTGTTAACCCTGAGAAACAGGCCAGGTCTGTGCAAAATAAACTGGTACTCCAAGGTAACTATGTAACAAATTATTATATAATGCAGTAGCAAATATTCATTACACACTTGCACAATTAAGGCCTTGTATTAGATATTCCATCCTCCATTACCTCTATGCATGTTTTTCTTGGTTAAGTTTCCTGTATAGCACTTCCCATGATTCCAAATAGCCTTTTTTATTATGTGTAACAAGCTTATGCTAAAATGATGTGGTCCCACTCTCTAAGATTAGCACAGCATCACAGAGGAGTTTATGGCCTGAATTAACATAAGGGACAACATGGAATCCATCCATCATGTTTCTGTTACAATCCACAACCCAAATATTTAATGTCTAAAATTTAAAGCACCACTCGTTATACAGTGTTCATGTGAAGCTACACAAGACGCTGGAATAAATATCTGTAGTTTAATTCTGTAGTTTTTTAATTATGACTTAGAGATAACTGTGTATCAGTCAGTGAGGAGCCTCCTCTGGACCTGCATGTTCTGTATGTAGTGTAGCCGAGCATTGCTGGGCACCCTGCGAGGGGAAAACTCACCCACATCTTTCTTCTGTAAAGCTCTTTTCTTCCTGTCAGAGAGCCACTGCAAGCAAAGGTGAACATCAGTCTTGAGCTCAATATTCATACAGGAACCCGAGAATCACGTCAAGTTTATCCAAGCATTTGAAGTATAACACATTTAGGCTGCTAACTCTTTTTTATTTTTCTTGATTATCTCACAGTTTCCATTCCACTGATAAGTTTAAGCACTCCACACCAAGAAAACTTACATTGCCCTGCTGCTTGTGGGTCTGTGGACCAGCACCCTACAGTCAGAGGCTCCCGCATTCAAACCGCACTTCTCGTTTAAAACACACTCAGAGCTGTTTCTCGGTAACACTCCCAACACAAG
>VZRX01022633.1:8980-48251 GCA_013398075.1 Notiomystis cincta
CTGGGAAGGCCCCAATAAATCCCTGCCCTTTATCCCTGTATCCTCTGACTCTGCCCAGCCCCTGCTCTGGCTCAGCCTCTCCAGCCATCACTCCCACTGCAAACCTCTGCTGTGTTTTCCCAGTGCCAGAGCAATTCCCCTGCAGGCAGTGGCACAGACACAGGAAGGGGAAGCAACTTCTCCACACTCACTCAACAGGGCAAAGCTGAAATGTGTCCAAATCCCAAATCCCTGGATCCCAGTCCAGCACTCCAGGTACCAAGCCACATGTTCATTCAGCTGCCAGATGGCAGCAGGAGCAGCCAGCACAGGACGTGCCCTCGCTGGGAGGGGAAGAGCATCGAGTGGCAAAAGGGTTTAATATTTCATTATCACATCATTCCCCACTGTTTCTAATGTTAAATTAATCCCTGTCTGTCCAGATCAGCTGAACTCATCCTCAAGACAAATTAGGTCAGAGATAGCCTGAATTTAAAAAGAAAAAAAGTCTGATTGAATGTTGAAAGTTTCTTTCATGGCTGATTTCTCTGTGAATTATTCATCCCAGCAGCAGCTCTGCATTGCTCAACAGAAACATTCCTATAGTCCAGAAAGCACTTCACCAGCAGAGCAGGGCAAAATAAGCCAAATCCCCCCAAAATACAGTGGCAAGGCACACTCCGGCCCGTTGTAAATCATCCTTCACAGAGCTGCATCCCTGCCCACCACCTTTGCCTTCCTCTCAGCAAGCACAAAAGCATTTCCCTTTGAAGATTTGGCCTCAGGGTCAAAAACAGCCGAGAAGTTCCACTGGGGCATTATTTTTTTTCACCCTGCCAAGAGCAGATTGCTGCAACAGTCATTGATAAAGTGACTCAGAGCCTCTGTGAGCTACAGAAGAAAAATGGAACAGCAAAACCTTGGCCATTCCAAAGCTGTTGCAAAAACCTGTGTGAAATCATTTACTGGCTGGACCTACACGGGCTTTAGTTGGTCCTACAAGATTTTAAATACTTCCTAATAGAGTGATGGCCCAGATTATCTTTTTACCTTATATAAATGAATTTAAAACTGTTTCAGATGGATAGACAATTCTCTGCTTGCAAATGAATGTGCTTCTATCACAGAGAAACCTGAAGATGTGCCCTAATATTAAAAATCACCCCTTCTGAATAACACAGACCTGGTGGATTTAGAGCTGTGCAGCTTTTACTTTAAGTATTAAACTATTCTCCAGGGCTTAAACCCCACAAGTTTTAAGATAAAAGATGCTCTCAAAGATCTATTTAATTGTTATTAGATGGAAGAATTTAAGATACTGGATGGGAGATAAGTCTGTACCGAGACAGAAGTTGTTTTCTAGTTCTAGGAGACAATAAATCATGCTCTTGGTCTGTCTCTGGCCTTGGTTGGTAATAGATCACAGACATTTTCATACCCAAGTTCAAAAAACACACAAAAAACCGGCCACAAAGTGGTCACATTGCCAAAACACATCTTAAATAACACACGAAAGAAATGGCCACAAACCAGTCAGGGTGCCAAAATGCATCAAATGTTAAGCAGCCTGTGGTCTTCAGGATGTCAGGGTGAGACAGGCTGGTTGATGATGGCTTTTCAAGAGCAATTTTGGGGGTTTGCAGGCCATTCCTGACACAGTCATGCCACCACAAAAGGAAATCTTGATTTGTGGAGCCATTTTATGAAATTCCCTGTGAGATGGCTGCCTTAGAAAGAGTGGGAGTGGTGGAAAACATTTAGAATTGTTAACATCTCAAAGAGTGCAAACAAAAGGCGGCAGGAAGCAGAAGGTGGCTTCAGCTGCTGCCCAGACCTCTCCTCGTGGGGACAAGGGACATCAGGAGGAGCCAGGGCAAAAAAGGCAGAGGGAGAAAATGGTGAAAATCAGAATGTTGGGATTAAAAGTTCAGCACTTCTGGGTTGAGAGGCAGCTCCTCAGGCAAGGAAGGCAGAGAAGTGAGGTGGTGTCATGGTCACTTCTCAGGGACAAGTGGCCATGAGGAGCATGGTGGGGACATCTCACACCTAGAGATGAACACCAGAGAGTGGCCTTGAGCTGCTCCTCAGGGCACCCCTGGCCCCAGAGCAAACCCTTCACCCCTGTGAGTGTAAAACTGCAGCAGTGGCACACAATAGGGAAGCCACCACCTGAGTGTGACCCATGGGACCTTAGGGTTTAGCTCTTTTATTTTCCAGATCAGCACTGCTTTAGTGTAAAACTCTCAGACTCCACAGCCTGGCAGCTCCTGTTCTCCCCTTCTATTCAGACAAAACAATTTCTCTCCAGGCCTGAAACCCAAGGCCACCTTGTTTTTCACAGTCCCCAAATATGCAAACTACAGTGAAATGGGGGAGAAAAGTCAGGGAATGGGACTGCACTGCCTGAAGCTGTAATTGGACAATTAATTAACCCCTGATATAAGACCAAACTTATCTCTGTCCCAAAAAAATGTGTGGCTATCATCCACCCTGGGTGTGGTTCCTGTGAGACTCCTGCACTGCCCAAGGTGCCTGGGAAGGTCTCCAATAAATCCCTGCCTTTTATCCCTTTATCCTCTGACTCTGCCCAGCCCTGCTCTGGCTCAGCCTCTCCAGGTGTCACACAGGCCACACTCATGTCACCAGTGTCACCCAGCAGGGCCCACATGCAGCACACAGCTCATCCCATAACCACAGAGGGGAAAGGAGTGTGAGGAAGCTCTCATCTGGAAGATAATTCAAAGGAAGGCAGCAGGATCCAGCTCCAAAGATCTCCAGTGAGTCGACCTTCCAGGAAGCGAGCCCATGGCTCTGGGGAGCAGCTGCACTGCTTCACCTCCTGAGCCATCAGCAGGGATTGCAGCCCAGAGAAAGGGAGCTGGGCTGGCATCACAGCGCTGACCTTTGTGAAAACTGTGCTGCAGACAGAGCTGAGGGAACAGTTCGTGCTTCAGCCGCCCATTCCAGCCCTTCCCCAGCTCCAGAGCAGGAACTTGGTACCCAGCCCAGGAGCACAAAAGAGGGCTCTGCTGGCACTCAGAAGGCCTCATGTTACTGTAATTCTTCTGTGTCGAGGAGAGATGGAAAATAAACCCCCACTTTTCTGAAACGATCCTCTCTCTCCACACTGGCACAGCATCCCTGGCCTGTGGGCACCACACCAGCTCCAGCAGCCTCAGGGATCCAGACACCGACTGCAGGAGCCTTTCCCTGCTCCTGGTGAAGCAATCCAGCCTGGCCTGCTCGGGGCACTCAGCAGGCACAAACACTCTGGGCACCGAGGGCTGGCCTTAGGGCAGCCCGGAGATCAGACACAGCCTGCTCCCCCAGCCTGGAGGCACCGGCAGACGCCGGATGCTGCCCCATCACTTCGAGTTTTACTCCTGTCACACCTGGAATTTCTCAACAAAGAGGAGGAAAGCAGCAGTCCAGGGATCCCTCTGCTGGCCTCTGCTGCTTAGATCTACCACGGTGTGCTCCTCTGCACATTCCTCTGCTCAAATGAGCAACCCCTTTGGAAATTCGGGCTTCATTAAAAGCAGCAGGCAGTGGGCAATCATTTATCCTGCTTTAACAAAGATGCTCAGTAACAAATATACTGCCATGTGCTGTGTTCCTCAGCTCTGTTTTCAGTCCCCATCTCTAAGTTTAATACTCTCTGGAAGTAGTACTAAGTCTGAAAAATGCCACTCCACATAGGTTCTGACTGAGGCCTGGGAGCAGGATTAGCTGACATCTCTCAGAAGGTGCCAAGCACCAAGAAATCAACGTGACAAACAGCAGGACAAACAGAGAGGCTGAGCTAGAGCTACAGCACAAGCATGACACTGAGCTGAGAGACAAAAAGAGCAAGATTAAAATGGAGAAAACACAAGACAGTCAGAGGCCAAGGAAAATATAAAGAAGACAATACCCTCAATAGTGACCAGAAAAGAAGGGTCCCCTACTCCATGACCAACTCTCAGAGGCAGCTCCAGCCCTGCCATGGAGGGATACAGCAGGAATAGAGCTGGTCCTGTACATTTACAACTGATTTTTACTTTATATTTCCAGCTGTCTAATTCCACTAATCCCAAGAGGACTCTGAAGATCTCAGCTGTGCTGTATATTGAGCTTCTGCTGCAGAGATCTCCACAGGCACAACTCTGAACTACCAATCTGAATTGAGAGCAGTCTCTGGGACATACTAATATTCAGAATAACAAAAACAAGAAAAAAATCCAAACAAAACCTCAAGGTTAATCCCATCCTTTGTGGGCTGCTCTGTGATTCATCCAGGTTATGGCTAAACACTTGCAAAACAGAAATGAATCAACAAAATTAAACTCTCAGCTTACCATTGTGACAAGTAGTTGCACCTAACCCAAGTCACAGATGCAGTTGGCTGCAAGGGGGACCAGCTGAACAGGCTGTGTGGTTGGCATGTGGATGAAGACACTTGAATTTAAGTGTTCCTGTACCCTCCTATGGGAGGGTTGAGAAGAGGGTTTCTTTATCCTCTAAAGAAAAAACCAAGACCTTCCTGAAGTATTCAGTTCTTTGTTTAATTCTCTCCAACATAAAGCTTAAGCAAAATAATTCAAAAGTTGTTTCATTGCCAGCATGGGCTCCAGGGGAAGCTCCTCACCTGCCTCCCTCCATACTAAGGGGACCTCATGCTCTTTCCCCCTCAGTTTCCAGAGCTGCTGCAAAAGCACAGCTCCCTGGAGCCACAGGCTGGTTTTATGAAACACCCCATAATTGAAAAACCTTCAGCTCAGACCTTTGTGCTCTCCCCAGGGAAGGCAAGAACCCATCCCAGGTAACTCTGACAGTGAGACCTGGGACACCTTGGTGACTCCCAGTCAGCAAAGTCCAAATCTTTTCATCTCACCAGGAATCCTGCTCCAAACTACACCTGAGATCTCTGCTCTGAGACTTCTCTCCCCCAAGCCTTGGCCTTGCTGCTGGCTGTGCTGACACAGGGCTTGTGTTGGCCTCTCTTGCACTATTTCTTAGCCAGCAGCCACTCCTTTTCTAGCCCAGGCTGCCCAAGGTAGTGAGGTTTCATATTTATTCCTAAAGGCAAATCATACTTCCCTGCGTGGAGCAGGTGTTCCCATGGAAACAATTCAGACACTTTTATATGAATGGGCAATTTTACAAACTGCACAAAAATCCTTGACATCATCAGAGTCGAGGGCTGACCTGGGGACTAAACAAAGTTCTTCAACCTCAGTGACAGCTGTGTGGAGATAAATAGCCATGCAGGAGGGGCAGGCAGCTAGAACAGAGCTGGAACTTCCACTAATGCTGACTTTGAGCAGTGGGATACAGCAGGCAAGAGTAACATAAGAAGAGAGGGCCTGAAGAATTTCTGTCCCAGTTGTTTCTCCTACAGCTGATACCAGGTTTTGGACTTGTATAAATTGTAGTGAAGTCTCCCCCAAGAGAAGGTTCTCCACCACCATGAACACTTGCACCAGGGAACAGGGGACTCCAGAGCTGGTTTCCATTATGGAGCTGCAGAACCCTCACAAGGAACCAAACAGGAGAGTAAACCAGCAAGTCTGCTTCACCAGAACCACTGCCTTTGGCCTTCACCTGGCTGGGTCCAAAAACAAACCTAGGGCCTTAAGCTTTTCCTAGTCTGTAAAGAAGCTGAGACTGGAAGGAGCCAGGAGTGTTCACCAGCACACACTGCTTGGTCACCCTAAGAGTGTTTACAGCAGGAACAGGGGACAGGGGCCTCAGTGCTGGCTGGTGGCTCCCAGGACTGTTAGCTCTGAGGCACATCTGTAATGAAGTATTTCTAGTAATTTTTTAGCCACCTGGAGTGCAGTGTCCAGTGGTCCCCCAGTGCAGGGTGAGCTGCCCAGCCCTGAGTTAGACATGCAGAGAAAGGAGGCAACCTCTCTGCACAGGCTCAGGTACCCCAGGTGTCCCTCTGAGTGCCCATCTGGCTTTGCAGTGCTGGATTAGGAGGGGTGAATGTCCCCTCAGCTCTCAGCAGAGCAGACACTGCTGATACCCTGTGGCTGGGAAGGACAAGAGAGCCACAAACCCAGAGACAGCATCTCAGAGACACCCACAGCGTGACACGGTCCTGCTTTCCTCTGCCGTGGGCTCTCAAAGGACCCAGAGCTGCAGAAGAGGCAGAAAAAGCCATTCTTAGCTGAGGCTGCTGGAAAAGCAGACTCTGGCCTGGTCCTGCAGCTCCAGCTGTAACTCACTGCAGCTTTTGTGGCCACCACCACCACACGTGTGGCCCTGCCAGATGGGACAAGGTTGCCATGAAATCCTTCATCCAAAGGCACATCCAAAGATCTTGTTCCCAGTTCCCACTAACCCCATTCAACATCCCTCCTCCTTTGGAAAGCTGCTTTGCAGGCCAGGAGGACAGGCTGAAGCAATCAGGTTTCATCTCAGTCTGCCAGCTGTTTTCCTCCTCTCCCTGCTGTGATGTTTTAGTGGGCAGTGATGAGACTGTTACTTCCTTCAGTTGGGCTTTCAGCAGCCACTGTGCAAATGCCATCTTTCAAAACAGAATCTCAGAGCAGCACACTGCCAGGGTTATCAGATTTGGGCAGCACTTGCCAAGTAACACGAGCAGGGCTTGGAGATGAGATTGTTCTAAGTGGCAAAACAAGTTTCAATTCCTCAGTAGGGAGGAAAAGGCTTTTCTATGAGAGATAATTTCTTTATTTGCATAGCAACTAATGATCTTTTGACATTCACTTTAAAGCTGCCCTAGAAAACTCTTTCTGCTGTAAAAAGTTTGAACTGGTCACACTCCAAACTGCACAAAGAGTAGGCTGTGTCTGCAGTGCCAGCACTAATCAGCAGGGATTCAAGCTCAGCTTTTCCATATGTGCTCCTGCACTGGTTGCTCCAATTTACAAACCAGAAGTTATTTTGTGGACTCCTTTAAGTTATATGCAAGTGTCAGAACTACTTTAAATTATTTATGTGTGTCATCAAACTTTAAACTGCTCATGGATAATTCACTGAAATGGGAAGAAACACGATATAAATTTTTGGCCAAATTAATTGATCCCAAGGTTTGCAAACACACCATAAGTCAAGAAATTTACCAAATATGGAGCAAATTTGCACTCTGCATTAGTTCCAGGCTCACCCATAGTATTGGTTGTGGCTACAGCAGTGGGAACCTCTTATATAAACATGGAGGGCCATGAATTCCCAAACACTCTGACCAGAGAATTACCCTCAGAAGCTGTCACAGATCAAGCACCAGGCAGGTCTACAGACCCTTTCCACAATGCCCAAAACAACTCGGGGTCAACAGTTTGGGAACCACTTGTTGGTATCAGAAAAGCTTTTTCCTTCTTGAATTCAGGGTAAGATGAGCTGCTGGTCTCTTGCAGTGGCTGCTGGTGAGGTTTGGTGCTCATTCCCAGTGCAGGGTACCACGGGCTGCTGGATCCCCTCAGGTAAAATCCTGTCACCTGCTGAGCAGGGGCAGTGGAAGGAATCCCTGCTCTCTCTGGTGTGGTTTGAGGACAAGGAGTCATGATCTGCATTGATTTGAAGGAAGAGGGACAGAGACATGGCTCAGTGCAACCAGAGCAGAAGGACAGCATTTATTTCTGTCTGTGGTAAATCCAGCCTGTCCACACCATCTCCTGAATTCCTCATCAGGCTGCAGGATAGAATTCTTCAGCTCATGCCCACCACCAGATGCAGAGAGTGGAGACTCCAGGGGAGAGATCTCTGGGACCCCTCTCTCTGCTCCTTTGGGGCACTGACTCAGAGGCTGTTTGCAGTGGCTGTTCCCTGAGACCTTGAGCACTAAACCACCTTTAAAGGTGCTGCCAGGTTTTATTTTATAGACTCTGAGCACTCTGCTGCCAACAGCACAGCCCCTGAACAGCACACAAATGTTTCTACAGCTGCAAGGAGTGTCAAAAGGTCCTTTTACTAAATAGCATCACACCCAAGGGTTTTGAAGGATTCATCAGGCAGGTCTAACCATCCTCTTCCTCCAGCTAATTTATTCCTGCACAGGGCTACACAGCCAAAGTGGTCTGTGCTAACCAGGGCTTTCTGCATGCTGAGTACATGATCTCAGCCCCACTGATCTGCAATTTATCTGTGCCAAGCAGATGACTGGGATCCACAACGAGCAGAAAAGCATTTATTGTGGCCATTTGTGGAACAATAAGAGCCATGAGGCATGTTCAGGCCCTGCTCACTTAGAAAACTCTCACCCTGCAGCCCTAAGAGAATTCCTAATTGGAGAGGAGGAGAAAGGAAGTTGGGGTGTGCCCAGGATCCAGCACCTTCTGGTTGGTGATTTTGAATACCACACTTCACAAAGTCAAGGCAGAAAAGCCCCAAGTTTTCAACATTTTCACACAGGAATGGTGGAGGAGGCCACAGGCACATTTCATCTTGTTTAACAGCATGATTCAAACCTCATCTCTGGCTTATGCAGAATGGCTGGAAACTCTTGCTGACCCCAGTTGACTTCTCTTGATTAACAGCCTCTGTCACTTTTATTTTGGTTACTCTGAACACAGTTGCTATTCTGTGCCCTGATGTAACATCACCAAGATCCAAGGAATCAAACCAGCCTGGGAAGTGGTGTAAAAAACCCAACAAAACCATTTAGAACTAGCCAGATGAAAAATAGAAAAGGCTGAAAAACAGTTTGGTGGCACTTTGAAAAGTGGGGATGAACAGTGCCATAACTCATGACATAACCAAAACTCCAGACAGGACAGAATTAGCTCTCTCCAAGCTCAAATTAAACCTCCTCTCTCACAAACCCTGATGTGGCACAGGCTGGAGGTGCCAGGGAAGCAGCAGCCTGTGCCCACCAGCCCCAGGCTGGCAGCCACAGCCTCTTCTGTCTCAAAATAGCTGCCAGAGGGAGCATTCCCAGAAAACAAGGAGCCAGAGTGCAAAGATAAAATGTGACATTGGACCAGACCCCAGGTATCTTCTCAGCTCTGTGCTTACAGTGTAAACTCCACAGAATATTGAAATTAATCACATCTGAAATTAATAACGGGTTTTCCCCGGGGCATAAAAGCCTTGTCCTTTCCCTGTTCCACACAAAACCAGGACAGAGCCAGAGCTCTCCATCTCAGACTGTCCTTTTTAGACACCTTGTGTGGATGTGGAGTGGAAAACAGTCCAGCCACTCCCCAGAGGTGCAGAGGGAAGTGGTGCTGGAGGAGCCAGAGCTTTCCCCACTGTGGGACAGCCCAGAGCAGCAGGACACGGGCACAGCAGGTCCAGGTGAAATGTGGCACAGCAGGTCCAGGTGAAATGTGGCACAGCAGGTCCAGGTGAAATGTGGCACCCCAGGCTGACATGGACACAGCAGCCTGGGCTGAGATCAATGCAGGACATGAGAAGGAAAACAGAGGGGTTTGCATTAAGCCAGAGCTTTCCAGGTGGAGAGGGGAGCTCGAGCCAAGCCATATTTGCATTCCTGCACAACAGCTCAGGTCCAGGGCCTGGAGACCAAAGACAACCAATAAAAGATAATTATTCTGGAGACTGGCTAAAATATAACCACCTGTGCCCAAGCTCTGATTAAGCACAGCCTTCCAAACTAATCTCCAGTGGAGTGCTGGTGGTTTGGGCTCAGACTCAGCCTTTTCTGGCCAAGGTCTGATGAATCAGAGACAGCTCACAGCCAATTCCCCAGACCTCCTGACACGTTACCAGTGCAGGAGGGGAGCAGGCTGAATGTAGCAATGTGGTTTGGGGATTTCACCTGGATTCTTTCCAATTGTTTAATTACAAGAGGAACTGATGGAGAGGGAATTTCATTTTCAATGCAGCAGTTTCAGTGGGGAAACCAAGTGAAGATCCCTTACAGGGACAGAGCATGAGAAGGAACATTTCTTGGGCATTTTGCTTCAATCTTCTACCTACCTGTTGCTTTCTACATTTTCTCCTTTCTACTTCTTGCCCTGATCTTCCTTTGTCTTCAAGTGACTCTTGAGGTGCCTCTTTGGCTCCAGGCTGTGGCTCAGGTTTAATGAGGCTGTTCCTGCTGTGCAGTGGCTTCCTGCAGCACTGCTCTCAGTCGGTGCCACGCAGACAGAAGAGCCCTGACCACAGAGATGCTGCTCTTGGATTCTCCTCAAGCTGACAGCTTGTGCCCATTCCCCACCTGCCCTGGAGACACCTTTCATCTTTGTACACCTCTGGCCTTTAAAACCATGCCACAGAGGGGTGGCCTCAGAGCAGCACAGCCTTTGGATGCTCATCCACCTTGGAGCTGCATTTGGCCTGGACAGCCCAACCATGGAGCACAAACTGTCCTCAGCAGCCACCCCACACCCACAGACCCTCTCCTCCTTCCCTTTCCTGCTCAGGATCCGACCCCTTCCTTGCAACAGCACAATCAGCACTCCCACCCTCCCAGGGAAAGCAGGGAGGGCTCTGGCAGGAGCCCTGCAGCTTCCTCATGGCTCTCCCCAGGGAGCTGGCAGGCAGAGCCCAGCCTCAGCCTTTCCCTCAGCTCCTTTGCTTTGGAGCCCAGGCTTATTTTTGCAAAGTCCTTGCCCCAGGGATGCATTTCCAGCAGAGCATTTAAGAACCTGGCATTGTCCCTGCCCAGATGACCTGCTGTCTCTTGGGTCACCTCCCAGAGCCCAGCTTGGGACCCCCTCCTAGCACATTCTGTTAAGTTTAGCACTTTGCTCAGTAAATGTTGTATTCAGCACCTCCACCTGGCCCATCACAGCTCTCAGTCACTCCTTCCTGCACAAGTGGCATGAGCCAGCTATGCAGGAGAATATTTACCCAAGGGACTGGAGCCATGTCCTCAGCAGGGGCAGCCTGGCAGAGAAAAGAGTATTTTCCTTGGGAGCAAACACCTGGCAGGCAAATCAGCTCCACCTTACAGCTCTGCCTTAGTGTCAGAAGCATCTGCTTTGTGCAAATTTATCAGAACACCACCCTGTGCATTTCCCACTCCTGACCTTTCTGCCTCATTTACATCTGAAGTACTCACAGTATGTGAGATTTATACTTTATGCAATATTTAATGTTTGACAGCTCATCCTTTGCATCAATAGCAGGCTGCACTGTCTGAAGTACATAATCACTTTCATAGCCCATTTCTTGGTAAACACTGCAAATAAAGCACAGAGCAGATTTTTCCAGTCTGTTCCTGTCTGGTTCCTTTTGCCCATAGATGCCAAGCACTTCAGGAGCCAGCAATACATAGCAGTCAGCAGGTTTTTGTGGCCAATAAAACACAAACAGAGGCAAAGTGGTGTGGAGGTTTTCAGGGCCTGAGAAGTTCTGAGGCTCCATGAAGAGGTTTGTCATTAAATGCTACATTAAATAGACTATCAAGCAAAGCACTGCCCTCTGCCACCACAGGAGCACAGCTGGAGTCCCCTTCTGTCCTCACCTCTGTGCAGTGGGGCTTTCCCTGGTGAATCGCCAGTGTCCTGCCTCTAGAAATTCCCAGGAAATCCAGAGATTATAGGGCTCAGATCCCATGCAATTCCCAAAATCTAGGTGGCTCATGAGGACTGTAACACTGCATCAGCATTTAAAATTCTGTTCTGGCCCTCTTCTTGTTTTGTGTCTTCCCCAAAACCTCCTGAGCCAAGGCCCATGTGACCATCTCCTCTTGATTTGCTGGACCTGACCTGCTTTGGAGCAAATTTCAGCCTCCTGCACTCATGAACCAGCTGCTTTACTGCTGACCTCCAGATCCTTCCATTATTAATGCCTTAGCTTTTTTGGGGGGGGTCTGCAAGTGACTCATATTCCTCATTATTTTTGTTTTTTTTTTTTTCCATTTCACTTCCCTGGTGGTTGATATATTTCTCCCACTCTCCCTTGAAGATCCTGTTGCAATTCACAAGTTTGATTGAAAAAATTGAAACACACCTTTTTTTTTACAGTACTCTGGAGGATTCCCAGTATTTTTGAGCATTTTTCCCCCGAGGAGGTGCACAAACCCAGAAAAGCTGAACACCCTGAGCTCTGCAAAGGAGGAAATCCATCACAGCTCAGAAAATGTACAAATCCCTTCTCTTCCCATTTCAGATTCTATATTTTGATCAGTTTGAGATGGGGTCACAATTTCTTCCAGAAGCTCCTATGCCTCTCTCCTCTTCCAATTACCTGGACTCATTCTTAAACAATTCCTTCCATGAGGAATAAATTTCTCACAGCATCGTGAACAATAACTGCAGTTTTTCCACACAGGAAGAGAGCTGTGTAGCACAACTGCTACTTCCTATATCAGCCCCAATTCCAACAATGCATGGGTGTTGACAACAACATTATTCAAAGCATTTTAAATCTCATGGCTCTTACAGGGAATAGGAAGGCTCTGAGTGACTAAAAACAAACAGCAACTATCCTACACTATCAAAATGTACCCCCCAAATTCTTCTATTTCTTTTGAGTACTGGTCTCACACACTCCTTGATACCAAGAAGCCAGATTTCCTCTCTGAGCTGTGAGTTTCTGAGCAAAGAGCCACTGAATGCCACTGATTTTCCTCCTTATCTGTAAATGCATCCCAAACTCTTCTCCACCAAGGCAAATCCTTTCTCAAGGTGCCACACTGGCACAAAGCAGCTCCTCCCCAGCCCTCCCTGCAGGCTCACAGGCTCTGGAGCTCACATCAGCTTTCCCAGGAGATTTTTTATTTGTACAGCCAAAACTGTTCATATCTGGCCTTTGATTTGTCCTCTCTCCTTATTAATATCAAACCTCATTTCGTCTGCATTGTAAAAACATCCATTATGATAGACTCATTAATGCACTCCCTGGCTCTTTCTGAATTAAATCACTGATAAATTCTATTCTTTAATTTCACCTTGGTGGGGTTGATGGATGAGCACCACAAATGACTAAGAAAATAAGCTGCTGCAGCTCAGTGTTAGCAGCTGCTGTCAGACACAAAGGCCCTCCTCTGCCTGGACAGAAAGGGCAGGTCAATCCCCCTGCCTTGCCTGGCGAACTGCCCAGCAGAACAGGAGCTCACACAGCTCACTTAAAGGGTAAGGAGATGTAGAAGTTGTCTCTCAGCCTGATGTGCCGGTAATCAGGGTGTTCTGTACATTCAAGACACGTTCACCAAACACGACCAACAGATGAATTCTTTGCCAAAGATTAGGAGTGACTCAAACTGGAATGAAAGGAAACAAAACCCACTTGTTTCTTACCTCAGATGGCACCACAAACTCTCACCTGAAGCCTTCTGCAGTTCAGAAAACCACGCTGCAAAAGCCATTTAACAGCTCTGAATGTTTGTGTGTCCAGGTGGGAGGAACACTTTACAAAACTCTGATTTTCCATCCAGTGGCACCTGCTGTTTGTCAGCACATTATCAGGCCAGTGCATCAAGGAACCATAGGGCACTGCTGGAATGATTCCTGCTGCACTCATGAAGGAGCTGGGCATTCATGAGAGATTGGTCACACTGGAGTGTTGGACTCAAGAAAATGGGATGATTCTTTTAAAGCTGTGCAGCATTTGCCCTGACTGATTGTCAATAACCATCAATTTTTACATTAAGGAATGAATCCTGAGCATTTAATTAAATTATCACCAAATTGCCTGTAAGGATTCCATTCTCAAGCAGAGGATGGACTGTCAAATATCCAGAATGAAAAGTGGAGCCAGAGGATATTGCTGCATTTCAGAAAGAGCAGTCAAGAAACATGGCCTGGGCCCAGTCCAGTGTCTCCCAGAGTCTGGGACTACCCACAACCAGACTGTTGCTTTCCATTGCAAAATGGAAAAGTCAGATGTGAGGTCCAGTTTCAGACCTCTCATTGGTTGTGCTCTACCTGCCCTGAGCCTTTCCTGAGCTCCCACTTTCTCCTTCTGGAGCAACACTTTGGGTCTGCAAGGGGACAGTGTTTCTGTTGTTTTATCACATGTATTTTAAACTGGGAACGGGAAGAGACTGTAGAGAGCTTGGTGAATTACCCTGGCAGCACATCAGTTTGGTCAAGAGAAGTTTTTTATGTCTTCAATGACAGTTTGTAAAAGCATCAGGCAATATCTATTATTTTTCCTATCCTCAGAGCTCAGTTTCCAGAAGCAAATGTACAAACCTTCACATTAGGTGGTGACAATGAACACCTGGCATCAACCCAGAGCTGATCCCAGGAAAAGCTTCATGGTCATTGAGTGGCCACTGATGGACACTCAGGTTTAAGCAATGAGCTTTAACAAGCTGGCACCATGTGCTCTTCATTGCTCTTTGTGACAAAGCATCACCTCCAACACCTTATTGTTCCCAAAAAGAACAAGTTCTAGATGGTTCACAAAGTTTGATTGTCAGATATATTTCTGGGTTTGTTGGGGTTTTGTTGGTTTTGTTTGTTTTTGAAAGGCCATGGACCACCTAAAAGCCTCCAGTTTGAAAGCCACAGTTAGCAAGATGTACAAAGCTGTGGTATAAATTAGAGAGCTTACATATAAGGTTCAAACTGTACTCCTCCTCTGGAGCTCTGCCATCTGTCCTTTCCCATTCCCATTCCACTCATCTCAAGAGTCCATAAAAATAGAATAGAACACAGCCACCAAACAAGCAAGTCTAAAGACACACAGCCATTTCTGAGAGCACAGAAAGCCCCAAACCCTACAGCTTCTGCTGATTTCCCCAGATCTCAGACACCAGCACAGAGACCCTCTCTGCAACCCCTTCTCCAGCCCTGGATTTCACTGTGAGTGGTGGGATGTGGGCAGAGAAAGGGCAGTGTCACACCTGGACCTCTCTCAAGGTCCCCTGAGCAGAGAGAAGAAATCTCCTCTCATGTCAAGCACAACCACACCAGACAGGGCTCAGGCTGGACCACGAGATGCTCCTCTCACCCTTCCTGATTCAGCTGGCTCAGCAGCCACTGCTGCCCTTCCAGAGGGGACAAGGAGATGCCCAAAGCCCCCACCTCACACCCCTGGGGTGGCAGCAGGAGGAGGATGAGACAGGGATGGCAAGAGCTGAACGTGGGGGAGTGACCTTGGTGGGAGCAGATGAGCCCCTGCCCACAGGGAAAGCCAAGCAGAAGATTTTAGAGCTGGCATCCTCAGGCAGGGCTGGTCCCTGCTCAGACACTTGCCAGCTGATTTTAACTGGGCTGTTTGCTCAGCCTTAAATGCCTTGGAGCATCTTGTACTCAGCTGGTAATTTCACACAGAGAGATGGTCCAGGAGCTTGGGAAGCAGGTGGAGGGTTTACACTGCTGAGCCGAGCAGGGAGAGGGACAAAACACAGCCCTAAATACAGATAATCTGAGCAAAGCCATTTATATGCAGAATCCACAACCCCCTCCAGGGATTCATTAGAGAAGGAAAAGGAAATTTGCTTCTGTTTGTTTGGAACGAACATTTATTAATGGCTGTGAAAAAGTTAGCACTTGCCAGCATTTCCCCAGATAATTTCTTGCAGACCAAGTTTAGTTTAAAGGGCAAAGAGCAGTTCACAGTTCAAAGTGAGAAAAGGATGAGCCAAGATTCAGGCTGGCCCTGATTTTATTTTGAAAGGGACCACAGGCCACTGCAAGACATTACCACCACTATTAAAGGGAGCTTGCATCATCTGCAATTTGTTTTCTAACCAAAATATGCTCAAACTGTGACTCCTGGACTGCACTCTAGCTCTGGATGTGACTTTCCAAAGATCCTGAATGGCTCTGAATTCCTCCAATAGAGGAACATTTAAGCCAATCCTCACTTTCCCACATACTGAGAGAGATCAGATTTGATCCACAGCTCAGAGTTCCTGTCCCCCAGACCCTTGGGACAGCTGTGTCCTTTCTCTGCAATTGTTTTTATTGATTGCTTATTCCTGGAACAAGGAGAGAAGGATTCTCAGCCTGAATTCCCCGTTTAACCTGTGCTCTCCTCCCCTCACTGAAGAGCCTTGACCAGCTTGGTGCCTCAGCAACCCTTTGCATTTCCCATGAGGAGTCACCCATAAACTTTGAAATTCCCTTTTCCAATAAACCTGACTGTCTCTAGGACATCTAAACTCTTAATCAAAATAAGCATCCTGCTTTTTTTTTATTTTTTTCTTGTATTATTAAGGATTTTCATGTAAATCCTCTCCACAACTCTGACAGCAGAAGTCCCAGGTTGTGCTCCATGTACCACAGCAGCTGTGATGTCAATTTGTGAGCTCTGGTGCTCACAGAAAGGAATGGACAAACAATAACACCCAGCACTTAACCCAGAATTATTTTCCTCAAAGGAGACCCAGGGGAATATTTACTCAAGGGTTTTTGACCATTTGGAAAACATAAATGAGCTATTTAATAAGAAATGCTTTTTATTTCTGCTGTCTCATCAGTATCAAATATCTCATTGTCATTAGAGCAGCTTGACTAATGGGATCTTAAATTCTCATTAGAGACCCTAAATGTGACTTTCACACAACATAATCATACCATAAATGCTACTCAAAAAGACATGAAAGTGCATTTCATCAGAAAGTGCAATTCTTTCCAAAATCATGTCAGAAAGTTTCAGAAGGAAATGCTGTCCTAGTCCCTCAGGCCCTCAAAAAATTGTGTATTTTTCTTTCTGAACCAGAAGCTCTTTGCTGTTGTTATTTCTCTATTGGTATAGCCCAGGTAGCTCAACTGCTATTGAAATTTGAAATTCCTATTTGAAGTTCCAAAGAACTTGCCTGGGCATCTGTGGCAGTGACAACCCTCAACTGTTCCAAAACTCTCATCAAATTACTGAGGACTCCACGTGTCCCAGGGCAGGAAGATTCCAGTGGTCCAAGAGGGATGAGCCTCACATCCCTGAAACATTTGATTCTCTAAATGGGGTTGGCTCTCTGCTCACAACAGGCCAGGAAGCTTCTGCCAAAGGCCAATATTTCCTATTTCCAGATGTGCATCCAGTCTGATTCTCCCTGGACCCACAGCTGCCTCCATTGCTGCTGTTACAGGACACTGTGCCAATAAATTATATTTTGGAGCTGGGATGAATTATTCCCCTCACCAATGTGTGCAGAGTTAATGCCTCACTGCCCTGAAAGACCAGGCTGTGGGGACACACAAGCTTTGAGGACCTGCTGGAGTCTGAACTACTCCGAGGTGGAAACTGTACAGTCCTCAAAATGAGCAAAGTCTGGGAGATGAACAAAGAAGGAAAGAGGGGGAGGAAAATACAATTTCTGGGGTGGAGGCTCATTGGAGCATTGATGCTTTAATTAATGGTCTTTTCCTGGCAGAACTGCAGAGAGAAAAACCCAGCTAGAGCACAGCAGTGGCCCAGTCATTTGCAAGTCTGCACTTCTGACTGCCCTCCAACAGCCAGGAATAATTACAAAGCTCCCACATTTATTATAACCTTGGGACACACTCACCTTGCTGTGCCACTTTAGAGCACTCTTCTCTGCCAGCATTACCAGCAGGACTTAAAAGCTAATTTTATCTTTCAAGTTTGGCCTTCTTCTTCAGGATTAGATGTGATTTCATGTCGTGGCAAGAGCTGTCCCCCAAAATTCTAGAAAAAGCAGCACTGCTGGAGAATTCATAGCTGGTGGTGGCAAAGCACAGCTTTGAGTGTGGGGGGTTCTCTTGAATGGACAGTGCACACATGGACATACTCAGCAGGCACCACGTGGGGGAAATGCTCCCAGAATCATTTCCAGGCCTTTTTTTGGACAAGTGGTGCCTGATGAAGTCGATGCAGAACAGGACTCACCAACCTTTCAAGCCTCAGCATGAAATGGTCACCAAGAAATGTATTTATAATGACACCCAGCAACTGCAATCTGTGTCCAAAAGGGTCCTTGTCTCCCTTTGAACTGGAAATGATAAAAGTGAGTGCTGTGGTGGCATAGTAATTGATTCAGAGTTTGCTCTATTTGATTCTCCCTCATCTCACATCCAAATTATTGTAAAGACTCATCAGGATGTCCCCAAAGGGTACCAGATCAAGTGATACTCATAGCTCAAATAGAAGTCACCTGTGCAAGAGTCCTAAGGCTGAAGGAATAAGGCTAAACTGAAAAGGGAAATATGAGTTCAATAAAAATTTCTCCCCTCAGCTTGCATCAGTTTTATTCTATCTAAGGCCAGGATGTGAAAAGATTTATTAAATCATCTCATGGGCTGTGCAGGTTATGGAAATGTTTCTACCAAATCAGAACCTCTAACATGTTTTTAAAACATTATCTTCTTTTTTTTTTTTTTTTTCATTTTCGTCCTTTCCGAGCAATAAGAACCACTTGGAGTTTATGAATAATTAATACAACTATCCCATCTGATCCTTTGGAGCAAAGCATTTCCTGAAATTCACCTGTTAAAAATTTTGCCCATCTAATCAGTTTTCTAACATCAGAAAGCAGAAAAAAACCCAGAAGTGTTTTGGCTGTGTTGCTTTGACTTTTGAAATAAGGCCATTAGCTTAGTTTTCACCATGTCCATGTTTTTGCCTTCACTACAGCCTTTGTAAAGAGAGTTCTTTTGTGTCTCCATGGCATTAGCTCTTTCCCAACCTCTTCTAGCCAAAAGCAAAAGAACCCAGCTTTTTTATGCTTTTTTTTGCTTTTGATTGCTGATAAATGTGGGCTACAACATACAGAGATGGTTTCACAGCCTGTGTTACAAAAACAGAGCACTCAAAGAAAGTCTATCCAAAGAAAAGAAAAAAACAAACAAACAAAACACAAAGAAAAATGAACTCAGACTAAGTTTTTCCACTGAGAAATGGGTGGAAATGAACCATTCCCAACCTCTGGAAATAAAGCTGAAAAGCTCCTTTTTTTAAGAAGAGATGCTCTCGAGCAGGGGACTTGTGAGAACTTCCCTACAACGGAGACAGCAGGAACCCCAAGGAGCTGGAGCTCCACTTTTAGGGTGAGATTAACACACCATGAGCCTTGAATTATTTCAATTCTGGTGGAGTGAGAGGAGGAGGAAGAAGAAAGGTGCATTTAAAGGAAGCTGCTAAGGTCACTGGAGGTTGGCTGTGAGTGGGATGATGTTTGGTCACCAAGCATCCAAGAAAACTTCCAAACCCAGTAAAGACAGGCCTGTGTGAGAACATCCACAGAATGGGGCTGTTTGTGCTCCCCAAAGCAGCTCTGTTTCAGCTGGGCTTCTCCAGGCAGCTGAAGGAATCTCAGAGCCTAAATCCCCCAGGGGCCAACCTTGTGCTCTTAGAAAGAGCCCTTCTTACAACAGCCTGGAGCCATTCCAGGCTCCTGTGCTTCCAAGGAAAATTCCATCTTTTTGTCCCCATTCAGGAAGATTCTGGGAATGCTGAGCAGAGAGATCAGCTCTGCTTTTTCAGAGGAAAGCCAGACAGCAAAGCAGGCTCAGAGTGTGCCTGGCAGCAGATTCCCCTCTCCAATAAAATCCAAATTTAGCCATGAGTGTATAAATATATATCCAGATACCAGGGGCTTTTTCCCCACACTACTTTGCACCCACACAAGAATCCCCATATAAGCTGTGTCATCCCTGTCCAAAATGGCAACACATGCTCTGCAATTATCATTAGAGTTAATTAAAGCCTCTGAGCAGTAGGCAGCTTGAATTGCTGTTTACTCTCAAGTCTCTGAACACGATGCAGGTAATTGAAAGAGAAGCATCAACCCAATATTGCTGATGTTCTTACTGGCAAGGCTTTGATAATTTGATTTTTGGTCATCTCATAGTTGTAAAAATAGAAAAATTCATTTTCTCTGAAGCTTGACCCTCCCCTTTTTCATACTCCACTGAGGTATTTTCACATTTCTGGGGCCTATGCTGTACTGAATCTTGGAAGTTCTGAGACAATCAGGTCAAAAAAGGAGATTATATACAAAAAAAGTCTCATGTGTATAGAAGGGAAAAGACTTTTGTGTGTTTCAGAGCACTGGCAGCAGTGCCTGGGCCAGGTTTGTGTACCCCAGGATGTCAACCAGAACAGGAGGGAGGCACAGGGTTTGAAAAGTCACTTTGGACAATCAACTGGAAGCAATCAATTTTTGCAAGACCTGAACATCCTCAGTATCCATTTGAGCAGAGAAGAAAAAGAAATGCTCAACAACTCTATCCATCAGGGCAAATGTTTATAAAATGGACACTTAGAGAAGCAAGATGTGCCTAAAAAAAAGCAGAATCTCCATCCCACAAGGCTCTGATCTAGCCCTGAATCCAGCCCCACATCTCCATTTGCTTCTCAGCCTCATGCTCAGGACTCTGCTCCATGGAAATTGGGGGGCTGGAGCACAGAGTGACCCAGGCTGGAGGAGGAGGACCCAAGTAATTCAGTTTTCTGCTCAGCTGTCTGTGAGTTAACCCTTCCTCTGAGTCATGCTGCTAACTCCACACAGACCCACGCTGCCCAGATGTGACATTTTGTGCCTCCCTTCCTCAGGAGATGCTCTTCTCTTCCTTGTGCCCTGCTAAGGAGCAGAAAGGTTGTGATTACAGCAATCTTTTGCTCCCAGCACTGGAAAGCTGAGCAGATTCTACAGAAACACCCGAGGGCAGCTCCTGGCAAGGAACCTCTGTTGGCTCCTGGACACTTTAAAACACTTTGAAGGATCCTGGTGCCAACCTGGAGCTATCTGGGGCTGGAAGGGGCCCTGCCAAAGGAGAGCAGTGGTCACTTAAAATGCACAGATTCCTCTGATCCCATCAAAACTCATCTCTTCCAGGCATCCTTCCTGCCCTCCCCTCCTCAAAAATCAGGCAGAGAAGTACACACAAAATTCAGCCAGCTTTTTCAGCTTGAGATAGAGGGGAAAAACTCTGCCTCAACTCTGTCTCAGCTCTGCCTCAGCCATTAAGAAAAATGTTCTCTGTCTCTGTTAATTTCCTCCTCAGCCACAAAGCTGATTTTCCAACAAGAAGCTATAGGGAGTGACATAAAAATCAATTGGTTTGTAAAAAGCACAGATGAAACATTACCTGGACACAGGAAAGCACTCCTCCAGGAAGATCAAACCCCAAAAACAAAATGGGTTTTAATGACTGGCAGCTCTTAGGTCAGCAATAGACAGAGATTAGTGGGAACCTGATTAGATCAAAGTCTCTGAACATGGCTTAGAGTCCCCCACATCTGGGCATGGTCACTGAAACCTGAAGGCTGAGTTCTGTGTTAAGAGGAATCTTTTGTGTGTGTGTGCCTTTAATCAGAGGAAGAAGAAAAGCTGATTGAGAGTGCTTTGACAGGTGTGAGGAAGATAAGCTGGAAGCAGATCACAAAGACAACAGTGTTTGATAAAGACAAGGCTGGGGATTATCACCACAAATATGCATGAGCTCCATTCTGTAGAGTAAAGCATGTCCTTATTAATAACACTACTTATCCCTCTTAAAGCATTTTAAGCTTTCAAGTGCTACACAAATACTAATCACTAAGCAAAGGTGCCAAAGAATCCTTTCCATACCCTGCTGATTGCACAGACTGAAAGCACAATAAGAACAACGTGTACAATGGCAAACACAGGCCTGAGCAATCATAATATTACAAAAGAGATTGTGCTCCAAGGGAAAGAAATCAGTTTGCATCCATCAGAAACTGCTCCTACCTGCTGCTGGGGGCTTGGGGAACAACAGACTTGCTGCTGGTGCTGCTGGGAGGGAGCTGGAGCACAGAGGGGAAATGGAAAATCTTCCATCTCCAGCATCATCCACAGGAGATGAGCACAGAAACCTGGGGAAACTTTGAAGATGGACTGGACAGCAAAAGGTAAAGCTGGGACAAAGATTCAAGGGTAAAAGTAATGTCATGAAATCAGCCAAGAAGGAAGGTGCTGGATCTCAACAGTTCCACTTTGTCAGAAAGGGGGGGATCAAACCAGTGACTGAAGGGCTGATCAGTTCATTCCTTGGCAGTGGGAACGAGGAACAAATTATATTAATTTTAGGTAATGATGGGAAACTGTTGCCAGTTTTGGTGAACACTGGTTAGAAAGCTCACATGAATGAATCCTTCCTAGTCCCTGAGTCCTCAGGCTGCCCAGCAGGAGTGCTCAAACAGAATGCACAAAAAGCCAGAGTCTGTCATCACCCACATTATCCTTCTCACAGCCACACAGAGGAGAACCAGAGTTTCCACTGCTCTAATTTTGATCACTGCAGCTGCTGACCCTCCCAGGAAGGGCTGCAGGGTCCCACCAGCCTGTTCGGGGCCACAATGTGGTTTTTGGTATCAGTGCTCTGCTCCAAGGTGGGCTCTGTCCTAAGCACCCATCTGCAGCCAGGGCTAATAAAAATACTTCCTCATCTAAACCCTCTCTCCTACTGAGTGGGTACCAGAAACCTGAGCTTTCTGACCTCAGCTTTTAGTCAAACATGAACAGAAAACTCAGTTATTGGCAAACATATCCATATTTGATGCAGGAAGAACAGAGAGAGCCCCTGCTCTGATCCCAAACTAGAAGCTGCACAAGCTGCTGGAAAGGTGCAGAACAAACTCAAGTGCACTTTTCAGGCAAATCCCATTCACATCCCTCCATGAAAGGGCTGTGTTGTCTCCAAGGCAACAGGGAGGCAAACCTCAGCCCTGGATTAAATGAAATTATCTCATTAACATTCGTTTCCTTATCTTGTGTTTCATCAGTTAATAGAGGAGATGCTGCAGGTACCACAAAAATCCTCTTCCATGCAGAATGGGGAAACACAACAAGCAGAGGAGAGGTCCCAACTTTTTTTCTCTGAAGCTCTGGCAAAGCATCTTGGCCTTCAGAGAGGATTATTGCTGGGCTCCTCAGAAACACCAGGCTGCTGGCAGCACTTTGTTTTGTTGTTAAGAGAAAGAACCACATCATTTATTTTGGAAGAACAAAACATTGTCACAGAGACCTTTTTTTATGATTATTATTATTTTTTGGCCACAATAGCTGCCCAGAAAGCTGTCAGCAGCAACCTTTTGTCTCCAAGTTAATCTGCACAGGAAAATGATGAAGTGATGAGCTTGCTGCTAATAAATAGATGAGCAGCTGCCTCTCTGCAGCTGAGAAATCCTCCCCACCATGGTGTGCAGCCCAGAGCAGCGTGCTGGGCCTGATTAACACCATCCCAGTGCTGCAGGTGCCTCACACTGGGATTAATCAGGCATACAGAGGTTGAGCTCCTGGTGTACACTGGAAAGGGCATTAGCTGACATCAGCTGTGGTGCTCTCAGCTGGGCCCCTGTCTCAAACAGAGCCTCTCCTCTTCTTAGCAGCCCAGCTATTAGCAATCAGAAGATGCAGTAATTGTATAGGGCCCAATCAGCAGGAAACTTCATTAGCTGCATAGATGCAGCCTGTGCTTTTTACAGAGGCCAGGAGGGGGTGAAGAATAATAAAATCCACAGGTTTTTTTAAGGAATATCTAAATGTTCCTCAGACACCTCTCTGTGATTGGCTTTTCTAACCATGCTCTGTGATTCACAGACATTAAGATCATTAATTCCTTCCCAAAAAGGCTTCCCATGAACAGATACCACAGGAACTTTGGGATGTTAATGAAAGGTTTTTCTTGAGAAGCTGCAGGAGGAGCCATTGGGCACCTGATTGCTTCTGCACAGGAGCAGGGGGGGAGGAAAAGAAGGGGTTTAGGTGAGGAATGCCTCCCCAGGGGCATGGCCAGTGGGTAAAGGCTGGAGCTGTTTGCAAGTGAGCAGAGATGCTGCCAGAAGACCTCGTTGTAGCTCCCAGGACCTTGGGTGCAGAGCCTGCAGTTGAGGGGCTCCCTGCCTCAGCTTCCCTCATTCCTCAAGCAGAACTCAAAATAATTTCCAGCATTCAGAAATGTTGCTGATACCCCTAAGAGGCAGGGGATGTACCTCTCCTGAAGTTTTAGTCTCACTACCTTTTTGTACAGTATTTGGAAGCATTTCCATCTCCCACAAATCCTGGCTCTCTGTAACAGGTGAGACACCCTCCAGCAAGTCCAACTCTCTGCTCTGCCACATCTCTTATTTTTCTTGGCATTAAAAGAAGATTTTCTGTGTTTCCTCTGTCTATTCCTTGTTCTCTGAGCAAGAAACAGGCCTTCAGCAATCTTTTTGAATTTATTACTCTCATTTAACTCTCCTACTCTGCTTAAGGGCTGGTGGGGTCCCTTGAACCTCTCCTTCCTTGTCCCAGCCTGGCACTGACAGGTGCCATTCCCAAACTTGCCTTTCCTTCTTCTCAGACTCACTCAGCAGCTCCATTGACCAGCTCTTATTGCAGTTACAAGTGAAGGTCCACGATTTTATTTGGTCTGTGCCCAGAACCTGCAGCTGGATCCACTTTTAAGTGGAGATGCTCAGCTCCTGCTCCTTTCTCCAGCTGCTTTAAAGCAGAACACTGCTGGGCAGGGAGCAGCCCAAATTTGAAAGATACCTCCTTGCCCTTTCCCATCCTGGCTGCTTGTCACTGCTAGGCTCATTAGTAGAATTTTGCAAAGCTTTTTAAAAGTACATCATGGCACTTTATGAGGAGATATTTCATTTTGGACTCTTAAGCTTTTTATTACCTATAAGCTCCTGAAGTAATAAAGTCACACCACTACCTTAAAGGAGTTTAAATCATGAAAATTTAACAAGAGAAGAAAGCAAGCCAATTTGAATTATTAGAATTGCTTTTTCCTTTTGGTTTGCTGCTATTCACAGACCAGTTGGAGGCCCCAGCATGTGAAGTCATGCTCAGACTGACTTCAGGCCTGGAATTCAGCACAACAACCAACCAGACTGTCTGGAGACATCCAGGCCTTGGGATTGGATTGTATTTCAAAAAAAAATCAAATAGTCACAAATTAAGTATAGCAAGGCAAATTCTCTGTGCAGAACAGCTCATTTGAAGGCAAAGCCAATTTACAGGAAACAAAAATATGGCTCCTTGTGTTCCCTAATTCTGCTTTCATCCTTTATCTTCCCATACTCACCAATTATTCTGTCCAACAGGTTGTCAAAACCCTTCCTATTTCCAGTGGCAATCACTGCTTTAATACCTGTTACTGTTGTACATTTTAATAACTCTCCCTGAGCAGACTGGAGGCCCCAGGCCACTTGTGCCATGACACTTTGTGAGTTCCACACGGGAACAGGATGAGTTTTTGGGAATCAAAGTCCTCCACAAGCAGCACCCCAAGCCCAGGAATGGGCTCCAGACACCCCTTTTCTAATGCCCATCCCAGGCAGAAACCATCAGTTTGCAGCAGAGGGAGCAGGTGAGGAGCTCACTGACCTCTGACTCGGAGTGGAGTCCTAACAGCAAAGTTTGGGATTGCAGGAGGGAGTCCCTCAGTTGGTGTGGCAAAGCAACCACGAATTTCTGCTGGGAAATGGGGTTAACTCTTCTCTGATGGCACAGAGAAGCACAGGTGTGGGTTTTGGGAGCACAGGTGGGATTATGGGAGCACAGATAGAGGTTTGGGAGCACAGATGGGGTTTTGGGAACACAAATGTGGAGCACAGGTGTGGTTTGGGGAGCACAGATGGGGTTTTGGGAATACAAACATGGAGCACAGGTGTGGTTTTGGGAGCACAGATGGGGGTTTGGGAGCACAGATGGGGTTTTGGGGAACACAGGTGGGGTTTTGGAAGCACAGGTATGGGTTTGGGAGCACAAGTGTGGTTTTGGTACCCAGTGCAACAGCAACACCTGCTCAGGCTTTGGCCAAACCACTTCAGCACTTTGCTCTCCAAAGGTAAAATGGAGAAAATAAAATATTTCCTCCTCACACAGGGAAGCCACCAGGGAAAATGGAACCATTATTAGGAGGCTGAACGCTACCGAGTTTTAAATTGTGTAATTATTTTAAAGACTTATTTCTTGAGGCTAAAGTGGAATTTCAGCAATATTACTACATAAAGGACAAGAGCCCCTGGATGCCAATATTTTTGTCCATTTCCCAGCTTGGGGTGATGCCAGCTGGACCTCCCAAAAGCAGTTCCTTGGCAGGACAAGGCTCTGCAGCTCTCGGGTAGGTCACACACTCATCAGCTGCTGCTCCTTGCAGACATCCACACAAATTGCAATTTTGGCTTGCCAGAGATGGAAACAAATGCAAATACAACACACTTCCATGTGATCCTTCGTGGAAGGGTGAACCCCCAGGGTTTGAGAAACCAGCAGGGAAAAATCAGGAGGTGCAGCCCAAGGGAACACCCTGCACTCAGGTGGGTCAGACCACAAATAATCACTGGCACAGTCCAAGGAGAGCAGGCTCCAAAAGCAGCTTCTCCACAGGTTTCTGGTGGAATTCTGGGGGAAAATATTGGCAGAACAGATCCTTGCCTTGCCAGGCCTCAGTCACTGCTGTGAACCCCCTTCATCCTCAAGAATACACCAAACACTATTTCCTAGTGCCAAAGCCTAAACTGTGACATATTTCATTTCATTAGGTGGGATGGATTTACTTCAGGGGGTTCTGTGGGTTTTCTGGTGAACCATTATAGAAATTCATCCAAATAAAAAATAGACAAAATATTACAAGCTCTGCTTTAAAAATAATTGAGGGGTTTAAGACAGATTTTGCCATTCTGCAAAGGAAAGACCCTGGGTTTATCAGTTGAAGGAAAACATGCAGAGCTCCTTAAGGTGTAGCACAAAGATGTAAGAATAAGATGATTTTAAGAAGAATTAAAATAACACTGCTCACAAATACCTTCCCACCTGTGTTTCCTTCTCCCAAGCCCATGACCACCCCTTCCAGCCACATCCTTTGCTCTTGCTGTCATTGAAGTCAATATAATTAACACAAAAGTTAATGCAGGGTGCACTTTAAGCCCAAACTCCCCAAACCAGAGTCCCTGTCTTAGTTCCAGCATTGGCCATGATGATCAAAGTGAGTTTACCCTGCAATTAGTCCACAGTAGGGCATTAAAATTTCAAGTCTTCAACTCTCTGAACAATATAGGAGAATTATTAATTTGTGAGTTAACACATGAGGAAATTGCACTCTGCTCACCAACAGGCATGGCCACAGTGAAAAGTGGCAATACTTCCAGGTAATAAAATTCACTGTTTGGAAACAGCTGCACAAAGCACTCCTTGAACAACTTCTCTCAAAGCATTTTTCCTTCTATGGAAATAATTCTGCCTCAGATGGCAATGGCCTCTAGCAGACAATTTTATTTCCAGGCTCTGTCAGCTGGAGGAGGCACCAGCCCTTCTCCCTCACCCACTGCACCAACCAGGACCTTACTCAGGCAGAGTCTGGGCTGGAAAGTGCTGGGTTTCACCCCCCAGGACAGAGGAGACTCCAGAGGGGCCAAGCCACAAGAAGAGGGTCCAGAGGAACAACAGAAGTGCCACCAGTTGGGTTGGGTGGGAGAGGAGCAGGGACACCCCAGCTGAGAGCATCCCAGAAATCTATGGATCTCAGGGCAGCCCAGGGATCCCTGCTCCCACAAAAACATATTTTGCAGGTTTGGGCCATTCCCAGCCTCCAGCACTTCTGAGGGAAATCAACCTTGACATTCCCCAGACCATCCCAGTGCCCTCCCAGGCTCCCCACACAGATTGGTCTCCCCATCCCCCCCAAAATAAAGCCATTTTCTCCTCACCCCATTTCTCCTGAGTTAACAATGACACTCAGTGGTCAGGAGGATTCCCTGCAGTCTGCACTCATGCTCCAGCACCCAACAGTTAATATTCATTTTATATTGCACACAGCAAATGTCCTCTGTGAGCTTCAGGGTGCTAAGACAGGGTTCAAGGGATACAGAAAGATCACAGAAGGAAAGGCTTAAGAGAAAGGTGGAACCAAACCATAATCTCTTCTCCAATTTGTGCAGTGACCTGGGAAAAATTTTCCATCAATCCACATCCAGGCTATAAAAAAAGCAGAGCAGAGGAGGCAAAGGCAGCTCTAGATCCAATTATTGAGCAGAGAGCAGCAGTCAGTGAGTCCCACTGCTACCACAGAGATCCAAACACAAGTTTAAAACATAAGTTCATTCCTTATACTGTGAAACTTCTGCTTTGTCCTCCTCTCCCACCCCCAAGCATGGACCAAAAACCACTGCACAGCTCCAAGCTCAGCCTCTGGACCTTGGTTCTGTTGCTTTCTTGACTCAGCAGAATTTCTACCTGTGCTCCAGATCCAGGAGATCCCAGTGTGATGTAAAACCACAAGAGGACTAAAGGAAAATGCTGATTTTTGTGGGTAAATCCATGGTGAATAATTCAAGTCCATTTCCAAACAGCATTTAATCAGCAGTCTGAAGGATCCCTCCACGTCCCCAGCAGTACAAAACACACTTGGGATGTGATTTGAGAGGATGATGCCTTTCAGTTCTGACCTAGACACAACAGCTCTGCAATGAATTAAGTGTTTGATTTACAACATTCCTGTGCTGAAAGAAAAACCAAGCAATTAGATATCACACTTCAGAAGCATAAATTATATATATTCCAGATTGTTTCTCAAAATAATTCTCCTCCTCCCTAAAGTGCCTTGCTTATTATTTTTCAGGACACAGTTTGACAGCTTTTTTTTCAATATATCTGGGCTACATCTTAGGCAAATGCACAAAAAGCAGGAATTATTATTTTAAATTATTTTACAATGTAAAGCACACACAATTTTAAGTGTATTATACATTGAACCATGTATTTTACTCCTTCAAACAATAATAATTCTGTTCATTCAAGGTTGCTCCTTTCCCTTTGGACTAGAACAGAAAGAAAAAGGATTTTTTTACCCTATTTATTTGCAGAGAGAATTCATTTCAATCTTACCCAGGGTTCTGTTTTTTCTCTTACCACTGTGGCATAACTGTGTTTTCCATCCATCCAGTGAGAGCATCACTAGGATACATCTTATAATTGAGCATTATCACAGCTGCCAAGTGGAGCATTCAAAAGTCAGGAAATGCAAGAATTCACTTTTGGCTCACACTGTGTTCACGTGCACGAGGATATTAACTTTATGATGAGATTTTCCCCCAGCTCTCCATATTTTCTGCTCAGAACTGCACCCACTGAGCTCAGTTTAGGCTCCCTAAAGGCACCCTGGCCATGCCCACATCTCTCCAGTGCCTGCAGGCACATCCAGGGGCTCACCCAGCTGCAGTGAGCATTTGGAAACCTCCACCCCAGACTTTGTCTGCAGGAACATCAGCAAATAAGGCACCAGAATATCAAACAGGGAGAGTATTTATTATAATAATAATAATAGTAATAAACAATTTAGGAAAGCATCATTTAAGCAACTTTCCCAGCATCAGCTCATTAGTCAGTGTAATTTGGAGGAGAACTGGACAGGGGCTCCCATGGTGAAGCAGCCTGGGCTCACCAGGCAGGGACAGCCCCTGTGCCACCCAGTCCCTGGGAAGAGCTACAGGACACTCAAATACACTTAGGGACAGAATTTCTGGAGCATTCAAGGTTGAGGTTGAAGAAATCTCCTGTGGGTTGCACATACCCAGAATAAACGAGCACAGTTCAGCCCTGAAGAGCAAATTGCACTGGGCTTTTCTAGTGCTAAAAGGCATTTCATAATTAGCTCCATCTCTTTAAGATGAATAGCAGCCTAGAAAATTGCATCCTTAAGCCATGCCCTTCCTCCCTGTTTACCATTCCAATGATGGAAGGGTAAATTAAAATGTTCCAGCATAAAGAAGCATGAGAGAAACTGAAGATCCTCCCATAAAACTTTAATCAGATTCACTGACCAAAAAAAAAAATAATTCTGATTATTAAACTGATATTTAAATTACAATTCAGGAGGACTCCAGCTGCCAAAATAAGAGAATTCAGTTTCACAAAGCCCTGACACGTTAACATAAATCCCTGCCAGATCAATCAGCTCAGAAAGCCAGCACAGAGACCCAAAAATGTGACTTTTTCCCAAACAACTCAGCTCCCTGTGTAAGACTCCTGCAGGATTGCAGGAATCAGGAACTGAGCTCAGGAAGGAGCTCAGTTTGTAAGGAGGAGTCAGGGATGGAATGCACTGCACAGGAGCCCCTGCCCCAGAGGAGACACAGGACACACAGCCAGGAAAGGAAATTTATTTGCAGGGCAAAATAATGCTGAGCATTTAAATCACAGCCCAGGACCATCCTGAGCAGGGAATTACAGACCACTCTTATCTTCCAGCTCTTAATCTTCCCTTCCCCATCCTCAAGGCTGCAGCTGCTGCACACCAGTGATCACACCCTGACTTGGTTCAGACCTTCAATAAACACACAGTTAACCAAGAGGTCTCTTTAGTAAATTACAGCTGTTAGCAATATTAATGGTGACTCCATTTGCATCTTGTGGGGAAATTATTTACTTACTCAGGCCTGGGGGGCTGTTGGGAAGCAAATGAAGGTCAGTCAGAAATTAAACTTGCTCCAGCCTTAGCTTAGGTAACCCAGCAAATTCCTGGCTCCAGAGCAGGTATGAACAATGAGCCCACACCTGGGCCAGGTGATTACAGCCAAAAATCTTTCACAAGAGAAGCAGGAATTCTCCTAAATGTCCTGATCTCTTCCCCCACCAGCCCTGATGCAGGACAGAGCTTTTATCCAAAGGCCAGGCACTCCATGGAATCAGAAACCAGGATTTGGGGGGAAATTCTCTCCTTTCCAGCAGCATCTTTCAAAGGCCACGCTCATGCCCTGAAAAAATACCAATTTAATCCTCTTTTTCTTTATTCTTTTTGAAAACTGGCCCTTGGGATCTTACATAACATCTGAGTGAAAATAAAGGAGAAGTAGAAATCAAGAGATCATCAAAATAGGATCTCCAGGTGCTGCAGAGGTAAGAAAGGTAAATTGTGTAACAGGATAATAAAAAGAATTTATTCCTGGCTTTTTAACTGTAGAAAACGAAGCATTTCCCAACAGTGATAAACATTATAATCTGTTTACAGCAGAGAGACTTAGGCACAGCAAAGAATTTATTTAAAATCCCACAAACAAGTAACAGCATCAAGAATTTCACCGACCTCCCAGCAGCAGCTTCAGTGCTCCACATCCAGCCCTGCATCACCCACGGACATCAAACAGCTGACAGGAGACTGGGGAAATGGAAACACAGGGGATGAAGAGGCACAAAAGGGAGATATGTACTGTTCAGTTGCCCTGTGTGACTTTCACTTCTGCAGGATTTAAATATCTGCAGAACACGTCTTCAGCAGACTGTCAGGGATGGGATGAATCAAGTCCCAAAATTGGGGTTTTTCCTGCCCTCATTTTCAGTGCAAGGTACCTGAGCACTCACACTGACACAGACATTGACACTGCAAGGGTTGGAACTTCCCTGGCAGAGTTTGATGCCAAAGCTGTGTGGATTTCCCTCTGCAATAATTATACCAAACAATGACTACACCTCTCAAAGTCACCACTATGAAGACAGAGAAATGGGCAAGTGTTTGTCCAAACTCTAAGATCCAGCAGGGATCCTTTTCAAGTTTCATCCCTATAGAAGGAAGAAAAAAAAAAATCTAATTTTTCTGCTTTCTATCAGGTCACTTTTTGCAATAAAGCATTGAAAACAGACACTTCTCAGCCAAACCTTACAAAAATTCGTGTTCAGCCAAGAACAGCCTGCTCTCAGTTTGCTGAGAAGTTAGAAGGGTTTGGGGATATGGATTGCTTTTAAAAATAAAAACATCAACAGCCCAAATTCAGGTGAGTCTGTGCCACATGCAATGTACTAGAAGGAAAGGAGGACAAAGATGGGCTGGGGTGGCCCTTGCTGCAGGTCACCACATCAGGGCAGCTGCCTGAGGTCCAGAGAAGATCCTTGGCTGCAAAGAAACTTCCCCAGCTCCTTCTCCATAGGCAACAATCTGCCCTTCAGTCTCTCTTTTCAGTGCAGCAACAGGGACATTTAACCAAAAAATTATATATATTTATACACAGGGCCCTCTAAGAATGAAAATCTCTTTGCTTTGTGGTGCAAGCACAGAGTTCTGTGGAGCACTGCAAGGTTCCACCTCCCCAGGTTGGAGGTCCTGCCAGTGTCCCCAGGGACAAAGCCACCCTCACATCATCTCCTGGGCACCCCTGAGCTTCAGCTGCTCCAACATCAGCAGCACAGAGTGCCAGAATATGAGAGCTGGCTTGATGCAAAGGTGATTTCAAGGCATTGCTGAGCTGTCCAGGGCTGCTTGCACACCTGGCAGCTCCATAAAGAATCATTTTACTCTTTTTCCTTGGGATCTCCTGATGAAGCTCTTTAAGTCCACTGGAGGAAAATGCTCTTCCCACACCTGGCTGCAGCTGCTGCCTGGGTGATTCCTCACTGGAGCAGGGAGGCCCTGGATGCTGGACATGTCCAGGCTGACCCAATTTGGCACCACAGCCCCAAACCTTTCCCAGCTCAGCCTCCTCAAGACTCTGGCAGCATCCCCACGATTTACCCAGAGCCAGATCCTGGACACTCTTCCTTATCACACAAACTTTATGCCAGGTTTTTGGGGTTTTTTTACAATTTATAGAAAAATCCATAGTGGATTTACAGGAATTTGAAGCTACAAATACAATCTGAGTGAAAGCTCAGTGGGAGGCAAACCTGGATGCACCTCTGTGGCCAAAAGAGCAACTTGAGCTGTGGAGCAGCCACTGAGCCCAGAAAGAGTTAAACACAGCTAAGCTTCCTTGCTCCTCCAAACCTGTAAAGTAAATAAATAACAGATTTTCTAGGCTGAGGCATCTCCTGTTATCAGCCTGGAGGGATTTTATATCCACGAGTTAAACCATGAGAAGACATGCTTATGTAACAGAACAGTTTACAGGCACCAGAGAGCTCCAGGCACTGCTTTAATGCCTCATAAACTTCCAGGCTTTGGGGCATTAATATTTATACTCCCCTCCACTTTTGTTACCTCCAAGATTTCCTGGGATTTTAGCATAGCACCGTTGCATTTTATTATTTTAAAAAATAAAAATCCAAAGTCTAATTTCCTGCCACGTTGGCACGTGACTTCATTTCCCTGTCCAAATTAAAAAGAAGTCAAGTGTCATGCTCCTGTTCACTGCTTCTGTCATCTTTATGAAGCTTCTTTTGTTAAATAAGGGCTGCAGAGAGCAGCACCCCAGCAGGAGCTGCAGGGCAAAGCAGGGGCTGTGCCCTCAGCAGCTGGTGATGCTCTGGCATTTCACTGATCCAGACAAGCAGAAAGCACAAGGCAGGGCTGGTGCAGCACCTGGGGCAGGCAGAACCTGAAACTCCTCCTGGCCAAGCTGCTCCTGGCTGCTGCCTCCCAGGGTGTCTCCCAAAATGTCTCACCAGGGCTTTTTTTTTGTTCTTAGGGCAGACTGAATTTGTTTCAGATGATGTTTTGGTTGTGAAATGTACCCTGGTAAAACTGAATTATATAATAAAGGTTTCTGTAGCTGCATCACTGGTCAAGAACCCATGGTTGGGTTGAACCTTTTGGGGTATTTGGTCTCTGCAATGGTTTTGTCTTTGACCTCTCTTCAGCCACTTTTCTCTCTGCATCCCACAGCTCTCATGCTCCACAGAGACAACACCAAAATAACAGGGACAACACCAAAACAGCAGGGACAACACCAAAACAGCAGGGACAACACCAAAAATAACAGGGACAACACCAAAAATAACAGGGATCTGGAGCCCTGGTCCAGCCAGGGATGAGCACCTGCTGTGCCCCACACATCCCCCTGCCCTCAGCTGTCCAAGGACCAGGTCCAGCAGTGTCCCCGTGGCACCAAGCCCAGCCCAGCTCTGTGTTTACACATCAGTCACCTGGGGAAGGATCTCCAAGCGCTAAATGTCACTGTGAAAAATGAGTTGGTACTCATCCAAACCCAAAACAAATCGGTCTCACTCAAGCCAGGACACCTCACCCTTGAATTCCCTCCAGGCAAGACCAGCAGCAGATAACACAGTGTCAGGATTTCTAAATGTCACAGATCAGGCCCAAAATTGCTTCTGCCTTCACTGATCAGAAGGGAGGAGAGGCTGTTGAGCCTCAGCCTCCCGTGTTACACAAGTCAGGGAGCTCACCAGGATTTGCTCCAGGTGGAAACTGTCAGGAATCAACCCTTTGTGACTCCAAAAAGCACATCCTTCCAAGCTGCTTTCCTTTGGAAAAGATTGTTTTATTCATACCAGTTAAGAATTCTTTCTCGTACCCCTCTGGAGAGTTTCAAAATCCAGCATTTAATGCTGATGGGAGAGAGGAGAAAGAGTCAGGATTTTTAATCATGTCTTGGCTAAAGGGCACAAAAAATGAGCTGCAAAAACACCTGTGGCTTTGGGATATTCCCTGCAGCTGGAGGCTGTAATTGGAGTGGTACAGCTGATAAGGAAACTGTGGCTGGGGAAGCAGGAAGAGATCAGGAACGAGCCCATGCACCAGGATGGGATGGGACAATCCACTGCCAGACACTGGAGAAGAACCCAGGGGAAAAAACCAGTCAAGGAAACAAAACAAACAGAAACTCCCCAACCCCAAACAGGTTCTTCTCCTTAGTGCTGAGCAAAGAGGAACTGATGGCCAGGAAGTCCCACCTGAACATGGGGAGGAAATTCTTCCCTGTGCAGGGACCAAGTCCAGAGAGGGAGGTGGAACCAGATGCCCTCAGTGATCCCTTCCAGCCTTGCCCATCCCATAAAATCCTTTCTGCTCTGCAGGTTTTCTCTCCTGACCTGCAACCCCTCTCCAGGTTTCTCTTGCTGGCCTCAAACCAGTAGGAGTGTGATGGATTAAGGTTCCCCTTCCCCAGAAAGTTTAAATTAAAGCCCTCTCATTATGTTCAAAAAAAGTACGTGTGTGTTTTTAAATAAAAGCCGCAACAAAATTGTGCAGGACATTTTTTTAGAGTCAGAAACCGACCCAAATTACCTTTCTTACAAATGAACATGACTCATGCAGGCATCTCTGTTGAAGTGGTGGATTTCTTTCCAGTAATTTAATAGCTGGAAGAGTTTATCACAAAAAACAACAAACCACCATCATTAATATTCACACAGAGAAACCAGAGAGGTTTTACAAAATCTACTTGCATTTGACATTTCTCCCAGCTCCAAGCAGTGAGCACACATTCCATGGGACTGTTTGTTCCTGGAAAATGCAGCCCCAGCTCAGCTCCATATATCAGTTTGTCTAGAACAAACATTTTGTACTTAAAAACAGAGTCTTAATTGACTAAATGAAAAAAGCAGAACATTTGCTCCACATAACTAATGGGGATGTATTTCCTTTGTTTCCTGCCATGTTGCCAAGTATATACATTAGGATAAGAAAAAATATTTGAGTATATCAATAAACCCCACGTGCCAAAAGTCATGGTTACAGATTTCATGCCTGGATCTCTACTCAGGTCCCAATGAAAGGTGACATTTTTCTGGTGTGAAGAGCAGAATCCAGACAGGCACATGCTGAGAATGAGAACTCTGTCACCTGGGACTCTCCAAACTGAGGGATGATTTAGTGCATGCTTTGGCTTCCTGCATACTCCTTAACCCCTTAACATTTTTGTCATGCAAACCACAGGATGAAGCATATTGCTGTGTTAATACTCCAAATCTCTTTAATGCCACAGGCAAGTCTATGAAAATTTTCTTTAATTCAAATTTTTTCAGAGATTGTGAATGAGTTTCCAGTGATGAGGGAGAAGTCATTTCTTCTCTCACCATACCAGAACCTGTAGCTCCTATTTACTCACATCTGCCAGCAGAAGCCAAGGATGTTTGCATTAGGTTTTGTGAGGAATTAACAGAAGATACAAAGCATCACTATTAAGCAGCAAAATTTAATTAGAGTTCAACAGCCTGGAAATTAATTTTAGGTTTCCCATACAAAAGTGTTCATTCACAAAGATGCTCAGTCCTGACCTGGCTTTTTTACACCAAAAGGACTGAGGGTGGAAGCATTTATGTTGTGCACTTTAAAACTGAAATTCAGTGCTGACAAGAAGTCCTGAGCAGTCAGGAACATGAACCAAATGGTCCTGCCCAAAACAGGGGCTGACAATGGAGACACCTCACCCCGCAGGGCAATCACACAGCTGAGCCTCACAGCAACAACTTGAGTGCCTGAGAGGTCTCTCAATTTTATTTTGAAAGCATTCAATACAAAAAGAGCTTTTCCACAGTCCAAGTTCCATAATTGTTCTGCTTGCAAACAAAAATCTACATTTGAATTGGGCTCCCCTGCATGGATGTGTTTTCTGTCCCTTGCCTGGTGTTTTCAGCAGAGCCTGAGAGGCTCCATCAGCCTAGCAGTGCTCAAGAAGAGCTCCTCAGCAAAGCCTTGCAGGTTTTCTCCATCCCCACCTGCCCCTGCAGGACCAGCTGAGACAAAAAGATATTCCCAGAGCTCCCAGGGCAGCACTGGGGGAGGCAGAGCAGCAGCACGGTGGGAATTGTCCTTGGGACAGCCTTGGGGATGATTTGACAGAGCCACACAGGGCCAGGCTGCTCAGAACCTGCTCCTCTCCTCCTGACACCTCATTTTTGTCTCCACCACAGCCCCAGCTCCCAGATTAATGATGCAAGGCTGACACAGAACCCTCTTTTTCCTGACACTCATCTCTCTTCTCTACACACGTTCCTGAAGCATTCTCCAACACTTTCTGCCTCTCCCTGCTCTGTCAAAGGTCCACATCAGTTATTAATCCATTCAAAGTGCATCCTCCAAGAGCCATTTCTTGTGTTTATGTTGGAGCACCAGAGCTGCCAAATCCCCAGAGCACCACAGTGTCCAAACCAGCAGTAATTTTGGCAGTGTGTAGAGCCCCATGTGATGTGAAGCTCCAGCAGCTTTTCCTGAGCTTTCTGGGGTGGAACAGGAGGTGTTTTTCTTAAGTGCAAAGCATTTAATATTGCAGCAGCCACTAAACTCATTAAGGCAGCCCAGACAATGATCACATCATTACCATAATTCCATTTAAAGCACTTGCTTTTTAAGAGGGCCCACACAACACAATCATTACAAGAGTTTTCTGGCAGTTAGCAACCTTGTTTGTTGAGGGAGTGAGAAGTGAATTGAAACATCCTCATTTTCCTCTGATTAAGAGCTCAGTTAGGAAATAAAAGATTTATTGATGTCACCACGATATTTCAACACCCCAAATTTTCCACTGGAGGCCACAGAAATGTCAGTGGATTTTAAAAGATGAACAAATTGAGCTCCTTGCATGTGAGCCAGCACCAATATGAACTTTACTAACCACTACTGTGCTGTTTAGAACAAAATTCATGTTTCTTATGACCAGAGGGTGTTTTGCAAACACAGTAAGAGAATTTTCAGGTGGTTTTTTAGAGAATGCAAATGCAGCACTGGCAGGAAGGCACAATATTCCCTAAGGAGCAGCATGGAGAGGAAATGAAAATCCCATTACAGAGTCCTGAGTAGAAGGGCCAGGAAGCCACCCCTGGAATGAGCCTGGCACTCATTTCTCAGCTCAGAAGACACTGAGGAGCTCTTTTTTCAGGAAGGGCTCTCACATTTCAAAGCTGCCAGGTGAGGGATACAACTCCATGGCAGTGGGAAAAGTGGGTTTCCACAAACCCTGCCTTGCCCAGCCATTCCCTTTTCCTGCAATTCACTGAGTGAAACCACAAAGGAATGAGGGAATATTTTCTACCCACACCTGTGGAATTAAACTGGGGAAGGGTCTGCCCTGGTGTGAGGAGCCAACACTGCCCCTGCCCACATCTGCCCCTCCCTGAAGGTCCCTGATTACAGTGATTTTTCTCTCCTGATGGATACAAGAGCAGGATCAGCTTGCCACGATTTCCTCCAGATCCTACAGCAGCAGAAAAAACACTGACTTTATGAATAAAAGATCTCCCAGTTTTCAATCTTCTTGATTGGTTTCACACTCGTGATTTTTTTTTCTTTCCTCTCACAGAAGAGTCAGAGCAAGAATTGAAGGTTACAGGCAGAGATAACACAGCTCAAATCAGCTCTCATCAGTGGCAGAGGACAAGCTGACATTGTTCTGTGCATCTCTGTGGTGCAGATCCTCAGAGCTGTAGGAAAGCACATGGACAAATGGTTTGGAGTGTCAGCAGGAGCTGGAGCAAGCCCTCATCACATTACATTTCTCTGATTTCAAATTCAGGAGCAGGCTGACCCAGGAGATCAAAAAAATGCCATGGGAAGAAATGCAATTATTGAGCTGGGCAGGCACTGGGAGCAGGGTGAAGGAAGGGCTAAGGAAGAAATGCAGTGTCCTAAAATCAAGAGAAAAAACCTAAGCAAAAATCTAAAATTATCTGTACTGTTAGAGGAAACAAGTATTTGAAATGTTGTCAAAAGCTGTAAATCATGGAATTCAATGGTTTGGGTAGGAAGGGACACTTTTCACCAGACCAGGGTGCTCCAAACCCCATCCAACCTGAACCTGAGCACTTCCAGGGATGGGAATTTCCTTCTGCACTGGACCTGAGCTCCTGGGTCAGGGTTCTCTTTACTCCACACCAGAGAATCCAAGGTGAATTAATCCCCCCCTTTTGTGCCTTCTGCTGCAGCAAACTCCTCCTGAAGTTTCCCCACAGCTGGGGGAGTTCCTAACACCTCCAATCTTTGTAGATACCTGCAAGACTACTAAAATCCTGGGCTCACAGCTTTTTTCCCCTCCACAAATCCTATATTTGTGTTTCCTCAACAGCTTCTTTTATATTTACAAACCTTGAATTTCTGAAATCTTTCTTTGTTTTAACTGAATTTGGTCAGGGCACTCCAGATTAACCAGGGGAAGTGTCAGAAAGGCTGATAATGTGCAAATGATCATAAGAGGTTAATTTTCTTCTGAGAAAAAGCCTAAAATTTTTCTGGCCCTGGTAAGAATGTTTTATTTCAAGGAGGAGATTCACAATGGTCAGAACACTTTGATATTGTACATTTTGGTTCTTTTTCCTCCTGGGTTGCCAGTCTGGATAGCTTCAGACAGAGAAAGTGAAAACTGTGGCAACAACTCCTCTGTCCTGGGTGTGCTGCTTGCTGCCTGTGCCAGCAGCTGGGAGCATCTGCTGCCAGAGGAAATTCTTTTATAATTTCTTCTTTATTTCTTTTAAGGGTTTTTTTTTTTTTTATATGATTCAGAATCTCTAAGCTCCTTCCAGAACACACAAATTTCTATTTTACAACTTTCCTCACTGGAAAGTCTTTTCTCCCCACCCCACCCTTCCATTCCAGCTGTAAATTTGAGTTTGTGTTTAGTCATAGTGGGGCTGTCAGCAGCAGGGAAACACAGGCTGTGCTGGATCATCTGCAAACTTAAAAGAAAAAAGAAAATAAAAATTGTTGATACCTCTCCACACCCTTGAGTAAGATATTTTTATACAGAAATGACTCTGAAAGCAGCTCAGGCACTGGGGAAACGTGGGAGTTTGCTGCCTCATTATGATTAAATGAACATTTATACAGCAACCATGATGTGCATCAGTGTCAGGAGCAACAGGGGGAGTTAAGGGGAATCACGACTTGCTGGAAAAAAAAAA
>VZRX01022633.1:48280-68640 GCA_013398075.1 Notiomystis cincta
AAAAAAAGATGTTTTCTTGGCTGAGGAATCTGCAAAGGGAGTGCAGGTGCATCCCCACACCTCAGGGATGCTCCTGCTTGGGGCTGCCCTCCCCTAAACCAGGCTCCTTGGTCCTCACCCAGAGCCTGAACTGAAGTTTCCCAGGAGAAAAGCACTGGCACCAAAAAGGTCCCACAGAATTTGGGGTTCTGCAGGTGGGGATGGAGAACTCCTCCAGCTCTGGAGGGAGTTTCCATGCAGCAGTGAAGTGCTGAGCCAGCCAGTCCTGCTGGAGCCCCTGCCAGGTCCCTGCAGAAAGAGCCACCTGTGACAGGTGCCAGGCTCCCTGAGCAGCTCTCCAGCCCAGGCAGGAGAGGAAAGCAGCTGAGTTAGAGCAGGAGAGCCTGGACTGTGCAGGAACCAAAGGAGGAGGGAGCAGAGCTCTGCAGGGGGTGAGGGCAGCAAGCTCAGGGGGAAAAGCAAAGCTGACCCAGGGGCTCTGTGCACAGGTCTCAAAGAGCTCAGAAAAGCAGAATTTCTGCTAAAAATGTGCTTATTTCCTTTGCTGTTTATGATTCCTTCCTCTGGCCAGACAGAGGATCTTGTCCCACAACAACACAACATAGACACTCGTTAATATTTGATGTATTTTGGTATTTACTGCAGTGTAAAGGTGTAGCAAAGAGCTGGCTCTCACCATTAGGTATTGCTGACACTCCTCACCATTTGCCTTCAGTTTTGGATGATTAATCTGAAATATCTGTTTTAACAAGGAAATTTTAAATGTCACTGCTGCACATTTTTCTGGTGAAATTTGCCCTTTAAATTTGGATTAGCCAAAAATACACTTTCAGACTTAGCTTCTGCTGGTTCTCCTGAATGGGCTGGAGATTAAAATATTGGATTTTTAAAGTTTTCCTAAGGAGAGTTTTCTTTTGCAAGTTTGGTCTCAATATCATTCTTTCTTGATAGTGAAAAAGAAATTTCATCAGATGAAAATGATATTGTCCCAACTAATTCCTCAGAAGAATTCCCATGGAAAGCTCAGGTAGAAATCTGTGTTCCTGTAAAAACACTTTTAATTTTTCTGAGGAAACATTTCCTCACAGAAAACAGAATCTTTGGTGAATTTTTAAAAAGATTTTCAGAAGCTTTCAAATTTATCATCTAGAAACAGAATGCAAAAATCTCTAGACAGGTTTTTTTTTTTTACTTTTGGGCATTGATGCACACAGACAAGCAGTGGCATATACCAAATTTCCTTCCCTTATTGATCCTGTCACTCTGATAAAAGCTGCTACACAGCAAAAAGGCCAATCCAGGCAAGTCTGAAGTGTGAATTGAAAATAAACTAAATAAGATTTCTCATGAGAACCAAACTGCTAAATCTGCTCTTCCACTTAATAAAAATCAGATTAAAACCCATGTTGTTGCAGTATAATTTCTGTCTTTACTCACACTTTATCTGATCAGTACAGAGACAATTTAACCCATTTCCCAGGAATTTCACTGCCTGGCACAGGGACACAAGGAGTCATTTTGACTCTTTCAGCTTTGTAAAAAGAACATGTTCATAAAAAAGCCAGGTCAGAGAGAGAGAAGGGGATTTAAGGATGATCAGAGTGTTGGTGCATTATCCTGGTCATGCTCCCAGTGTTCCCAGCACAAGCAGCAGCACTCAATAAGCAAAGGTGAGGATTCCTTGTGTCACTTCAGTTATTCCTGGAGGGAATTTTGTGTCCTCTGCAGGAGCAGGGAGCACAAACCACCCTGCCCTCCCTGGGCAGCCCCAAGGCCGCCCTATTTCCCCAGCAGCCAGAGCTGCCCAGCCCAGCCCCTGAGGTTCAGTCCTTGTCCCCTCAACGCTCCAGGTCCCCTCCTGCCCAGGCAGCCCCTGGCAGGGAGTGCTGCCTCATCCCAGGGCACAAATTAAACCCCTCAGGCTTTAAAAATTACTTTTCCCACTGCAGCCACGGGCACAGGGAAGGTTTGGGCACTTCTGGCTGGTCCTGACATCCTCTGCTCCTCCCAGACACACTCACATCTCCCTCCTGTAAAGACAGCTCCTGGCACGACTTCTTCATCCCCCTCAAGGTTTCCCACCACAGCAGCCCCACCAAACCTCACCCTTCCTGCATCCCCCTCCTGCTGGAATGTGCTGGTGACAGGCACTTTTCTCTGATTCTCTCATTACATCCATGATAAAAGTAGGTAAAATGAGCAATTAAGCAAATCTTTTTTGCTTTTACCAATTCCTCTGATAGTTCCTAGAGGAGGAATATTAAAAATAAGCATTCTTGTTCCATCACAGCACAGCTTCCTCCTCTCAAAAAACCCCACTTTGATGATGATGGAACATTTCTGATGTCCAGAAACATAACACCAACCACCCAGTTCCAAAATATCTGTTTAAATTCCAAGCACAGCAAACACACAGATGGAAAGGACAGGGGAATTTAAAATAAATGTATAATTTTAAACCACATTTAAGATACTGATGCTCTCAGCTCCATCAGTGGAGGTGACCAGGTAAGGTACCAGCTCAACTACCTATGTGCAACAATAGTGGAGAGTTCTCTACAGACCTTCAAAATAATCAACATGGGCTTCTATCCACAGAAAAATGCAGTGTGTTTCTCCAAAAAAATTCCTAAGAACCTACAACCTTCATGGATCACATTTCTCAGCAACTGCCACACTCTTTTGCTGACAGGGAAAATCATAACCAGTGCTAATATTTTGTGTCTGAGGCATGGCTTCAATTGTCATCACAGTTTGAGTCACCAGCACAGTATCAGCCTGTAGTTGGCAATTTTAATTTCCTGCTGCTTCAAACACGTGGCCCTGTTCCAAGCCCACAACTTGTGAAGTGGCACAAACTTAAACAAACTAAATTAAATTAACTGTTCAGATTCTCTGCTTTCAAAAGCAATGTGCTAACCCTGAGTGAAGTCCTTTGTTCCTAAAGGTAAAGTAAAATCCCAGGGAGTGATGTCACAAATTGCATTTTATCGCTCTCTTTTTGCAGTATTTGACAGAGAAAACTCCTGGCTTGAGATTTACCTTCAGTTTTGGCAGAATCCTCAAGGGCTGCAACCACAAATGGGTTTGCATGAAGCTTTTTGCACCCCCAGAAGCTGGGAGTTTGCAGCCAGCCCCCCAGGAAACTTTCAGCTCTGCTGGAGCAGATATTTCCCCAGTGGTGCTTTCCTTGGTTTTACATTTGAGGATGGAAATGAGATGTGTACAAAAGAGCTTTTAGGTGCTGGGTTTGCGCATCACACAGCACCTGGCAGTCCTTCATCCTAGAGACAAAAATCACCCAGAGGGGCAACAACAGTGAGGTAAAGACAGGTTCTGTCTGCCCTTTGGTGGCATGGCCCTGGAGAAAATCCTGCTTTCTCTCAGTATTGTTTTCTGCAAAATAAAAATGTCCCTGCAGAAGAAGAAATACATGAGCACAGTGCCATGAAAACCCCAGCTCCTCTGGGCCTGCAAGCATCACTCCAGCAACCCACAAAGCCTCAAAAAAAGCAGCAGTTCATGTTCTTCCTGATGAGCTGCACAAATCTGGAAAGATCTGGGAGGCTGAGCTCTTTAATCAGAATGTGCTCTGGAGAGCCAGGAGCAAAGGAGGCAGGGAGGGATGGGGTGGGATTACCCCTCCAAACACCAAGAAAATGAAGATATTCTTCCCCCTTTCTGCTGTTCCCTGGGGGTCCCTCCTTAAGAATCTGAGCAGCTAAAGAGGTAAATGTTTTGTTCCTCAAAGGAGGTTGAAGTGATATTTAATCAGTAAAAGACTTTAATGTAGATTGATTCTACCAATTGATTTTCAAAAGTTAAAATCCATTTCACTGAAGACCTGTCTGCAGACCAATTAAAACCACTTTCTTCCTCAATTAAGGCTGCCAGAGACCAGCAACTCTGCCTGAGGAGCACCAAGGGCAACTCTTTCCTACCTGTGCTGACAAGTGCAGTTATTCCATCATCAGCTGCACTGTGCTGGTTTGTTCACCTCTTCTGCTGCTTGGAAATGCAGCAAACACAGCACTCGAGTGGCATTTCATGTGCTGCCACCACAGCGGCCTCAGAGCCCTCTCCTGCCACCAAATCGGCCTCAGAACCCTCTCCTGCCACCACAGCGGCCTCAGAGCCCTCTCCTGACACCACAGCGGCCTCAGAGTCCTCTCCTGACACCACAGCGGCCTCAGAGCCCTCTCCTGACACCACAGCGGCCTCAGAGCCCTCTCCTGACACCACAGCGGCCTCAGAGCCCTCTCCTGACACCACAGCGGCCTCAGAGCCCTCTCCTGACACCACAGCGGCCTCAGAGCCCTCTCCTGACACCACAGCGGCCTCAGAGCCCTCTCCTGACACCACAGCGGCCTCAGAGCCCTCTCCTGACACCACAGCGGCCTCAGAGCCCTCTCCTGACACCACAGCGGCCTCAGAGCCCTCTCCTGACACCACAGCGGCCTCAGAGCCCTCTCCTGACACCACAGCGGCCTCAGAGCCCTCTCCTGACACCACAGCGGCCTCAGAGCCCTCTCCTGACACCACAGCGGCCTCAGAGCCCTCTCCTGACACCACAGCGGCCTCAGAGCCCTCTCCTGACACCACAGCGGCCTCAGAGCCCTCTCCTGACACCACAGCGGCCTCAGAGCCCTCTCCTGACACCACAGCGGCCTCAGAGCCCTCTCCTGACACCACAGCGGCCTCAGAGCCCTCTCCTGACACCANTATTATTTTTATTGTTGTTATTATTTTTGGGGGGGTTTCTGGGGGTTTTTGGGTCTTTTATTTCTTCCAGGACAAAATCCTTTCTCAGAGCATTTTGGGTGTCAAAGAACATCACAACCTCTGAAAGGCTGATTCCAGAGCTTTTCCTTTGGGCTTTTCATGTCCCTTTGCTCTGGAAACTTCACCTAAAGGTCTAAAATTCTCCAATTCAGAGCTGTATTATCTAAGAACAAGGAGCTACACAGCACAGCATTGCTGTTTAGGGGCAGTTTGCCATAAAACCTCAGCAAAGTTTCACCTAACTTCTACTCTTCTTTTAATGAATTAATTTAAAAACTTGAATATGCCCATATTTTGAAGTTTAAACACTAATATTTTTAGGATTCAAAAGGTCACACTGAGGCTCTAGTGCACGAAAATTTCATACCTCACCTAAAATAATCTTATAATTAATTAACTTCAGTTAAAATTAAGAACTTAAGTGGTTATTTCAGGTTGCTTTGCTCCATAAAATCGTGATTGTACCATGGAAATATTTATATACTGAAACTATTAGACAGTGGTTGATTTTTTTTAATGCCCAGACATTTTTCCATCAAAAAGATGTGGTTTTAATAAAATAAACATTTTTATATGGAAAACACCAATTGAAAGGATACTAAAATGGTATTTTTATTGGATTAACTTTCATGGAAAACTGAATGGACTTCTGTTTTTAATCTGAGACCAGAAGCACTCCCTTGGGGAAAAGGGAAGAGACTCAAAAGGGGAAAGGAAACAAAATCCAGAGAAGGAAAACAGAAAACTCAAGACTTGCACTGCCAAAGTGGCACTGGAAACCCAGAGCAAGAATGATTTTGTTCAGGACCTGCTCTGGGAATGCAGAGGGGAAGCAGCTGCTCCAGGTTCTCCCAGTGTGTCAGAGGAGCAAACCCTGGGGAGGTTCCCCTGCCCTGGCAACAGCAGCCAGGAGGAACCAGCAAAGGTGTGAGCACAAAGGGGTGGGTTGGTCCCAGTGCAGGACAGCTCCACACCCAAACTGGCGACCACAGGCTGGCCCAGGGGCACCACACAGCTGCAAACACTCACTGGGCAGGGGGAAAAACTCTCCCCGACCTGGGCAAGGGGGGGAAAACTCTCCCCCACCTGGGCAAGGGGGGGAAAACCTCTCCCCCACCTGGGCAAGGGGGGGAAAACCTCTCCCCCACCTGGGCAAGGGGGGGGAAAACCTCTCCCCCACCTGGGAGAATAATTCCCAGGTGGTTTCAGACCCAAAAAGGGGAAGGGAGGGGGCTGAGTGCCCTGGCATCAGCTCTGGTCCCCAGGGGCTCCCCCATGCTCAGAGACAGCAATACAGACAATATTCAGTTTCTCCTCCCCTCTGTCAGAGGGTCCATTTGTGCTGGACATCATCAGTGCCCTCAGATAATGAGGAGCCTTTGGCTCCTCTCTGGGATTGTGGAAGGGAACAATCTGCTTCCAAGGATGAGGAGCCTTGAAAAGCACCAGAATACAAAATATCTCCACGAGCTGCTGCTGCCCATCACCTCTCCTGGGCTCCAGAAGGAGCTGGCTCAGAGAGGGTGTGACAAAAAACATTTCCCTTTCAGCTCTGCCACCCTCGTGGCATCTCCAGCCCCAGCTCAGCCCCCTCCCTCGTTCCTAGAACAGGACTGTAAAAGAGACAAGAGATTTGTTCTTAAATACACCTTACTGACAATAAAATTCAACCTTGTGAGGCCAAAATTCCTCCCAGTGAGAACAAATCAGGTAAATATTTCCTTAATCTGCCAGCCAGGCAATCAGGCACAATTCTTGTTTGCACACAGCCAGTCAATAGATGCAGTTGAGCACAAGAGCTGAGCTATGATCTCTCTTTCCAAAGCAAAACCACACCAATTTCTACTCAGTGATGGTTCTGCCATTCACCCATCCCACCTGGCAGTGCTGAGAGCAGCTGGAACTCTTGATCCCTCTCCCAGAAATGACTACACTCACAAAAGTGCATGCTGAAGGGAAAGGATATTGTATTTTTCCTCTTTTTTCTCAGGATTGCTTTCTGGTTTATCCCTTCCAGGACCAAGTTTCAACAAATCCAAGAATTCCTGACAACGCAAGAGCTCATTTTCTAACCCTGATCTCGGGTTCTTGATGAAGGTTTCATTACAGGCTCTATCCTCCTGGTCTTCTCAAGTTTAAAGAATTTGAATGGAGGTATTTGAATGCTTTTGGGAGGGAGTGGAGGGGAAGAAAACAAAATGAAGAGCTATCTGCTCTACCATTTCATTTCAGTCAGAGACTCTTTGCAGCAGATAATGGATTTTGAGTGTCAGCAGCACTACACAATCCAGCCACCCACCATCAGGCTGCTTAGCACAAATTTGGCTCTATTTCCTCCCCTTGCCAAAGTGCTCCTGCAGGCCCCTCAGTTGGCAGAAAGGCTGCTGCTCTGCTGGCTGTAGAACACATTTCTGGGGAACACTTTGTTCCACTGTGTCCAATTTATTCTGGGCAAACTCTTCCTCCCTGCTCCAGAAACAGCCACAGACTCCAGAGCAGCCCCAGCCTCCTCCCTGGCCCATCCATCACCAACCCCTGTGGGTGCACAGCTCCACCACACCACCCTTTTTGGGAGCCTTGAAGGAGCACCAGCTGTCCTGAAATACCTCATCCCTGCTCAGCACAGCACTCGTGTCACAGGGAGTGGCAGGAGCCACATTTGGAGGCTGATCTCCAGCTCAAATTTGGGTTTATTTTCACAGCTGAGTCTTCCTTCTGCCTCAGCTCCCTCAATGCAAACTGCACATGATAAAAATCCCTACAAGTGAGGCTGCTGGACAGAATTCACAGAGTTTTCTCTCATTTTCTGCTGGGGACTGTTGTAACAACCTTCTCCTCATCTCAGGATCATGGAATGGTTTGGGTTGGAAGGGACATCAAAGCTCACCCAGTCCCAGTCCTGCCATGGCAGGGACACCTTCCCCCATCCCAGGGTGCTCCCAGCCCCATCCATCCTGGCCTTGGACACTGCCAGGGATCCAGGGGCAGCTACAGCTTCTCTGGGCACCCTGTGCCAAGGAAGAATTTCTTCCTAATATCCAATATTAGGAGCAGGTTTGCTTCTTGTCTAAGTTGTCATCATCTCCATTGACACACAGGGGCTAAAAAAGCAGGTTTTGAACCCAGATTTCTGCAAAGGGCAGAATCAGGATTGTTTGGGGGTTTTTTAATGTTTGAGAAGTACCCATTAATTCCATTGATGCTCATTATTCCTTAAAGCCAGAAGGTAAAACCTCAAATGCCTCAGCCCTAGAACCAGGCCTTTGAAATGCCCAGCACAAAAGCACAGACAAAACCCTGCTCCCAGACTCAGAGCTCTTCCACAAGACCAAAACCTGCATTGAAATGAAAGAAACAGATGTGCACTGCCACAGAAAAATGCAATAACACAAGCTGTAACATTACCAGTGCTTATATGTAACTTTGGCTTAAAATCATTAACCTTTTTTATAGCTGGCTTTGTGGCTGAGCACTTTCTATTCCACAAAATGTCCTTCTGAATACAAAAGCACTCCTGAGTGAATTTAGCCTAATGAGAGAAGCTTGTGATGACATTTAACATCATCCATTTATCTTTTGAAAAGAAACAGCATAATTACATTCCCCACACCCATGAATTTGCTTCAGCATTGTTTTCTGCAGTGAATTTAATCCCAGACCAGCTCCATTAGTCTTGACTTTGATGGTTTAGACTGGGCTTTGGGGCTGGTTTGTGGTTCACTGCACTCCTAGGACAGGAATTAGCTCAGGGTTAAGCTCAGCTGGGTTCACAAACCAGTGAGGGATCCAAATTCTCCCAAAACATCCACGCAGAGGCTGCCTTGAAGTGCCCAGCAGTGACTGATTTCTGCCAGGAGCTGGCACGTGCCAGGCTTGTCCTTCCCTCACCCACAGCTGGAAATGTCTGTTTCTCTCATCATCACCACCCCATTCTCTGAGCCTGGCACAGGGCAAAGAGCCAGACAAAGCTCTCCAAAACAAAAACCTGCTGAGGGTGCAGAATTATGTTAGGCACCTGCTGCAGTCAATGATTTTAGCACCCCTAACATTTTTAAACATGTATTTCTTAGGTGAGGAGCACACCTGTTTCTGCTCCTGGTTCTACCACCCAGACTGGGTCTTGTCCAGAGTTACCTAAATTGAGCTTTTAGTAAAATGGCATTTTTTTCTTGTTAATACACAGGAAAAAAAAATCTTGCTCTTAGGAATAGCAAATTTGTATTTCTCTGTTGAGAAACATGATCAAGAGAGCAAGTGTCATCAAACTGAGTATCTACCTTGCCAACCCTAGTTATTAAGAAAAAACAGGGAAAATAAAAGAGAGAGATGCAGTAACTTTAAAGGAAGCACAGAGCCATTCTCCCAAACAATTATTTTGACTTGAAAAATCAGAATAATTACCAACACTCTCTTACCTTGCTGATGAAGTCTCAAGTGAGCATCAGACTTAAATTGTCCTGTAAGTGCAGCACAGCTTGAGCTCAGAAAAGCACCTCAGGAAAACACTTTGGGAGAAGTGCTTGAACTTAGTTTCATTACATAGCACTGAAGATAATTTGGGTTGATTGGTTTCTAACTGAAACCCAATGAGTTAATATAATCCATTTAAGGTATCACCAGCTGCAGAAATTAAAGGTAAAGACCCTGAGAATCAGTGAGCCTGATTCCTAAAAGTGAGGAGGAACAAACTAAGAAGAGCAGGAAGGAAAATTCAAACTATCTTGATGCTGGAACCCTTAAGTGATGCAACAAGCAACCAAGAGAAGTTACAGGGACTTTTAGAAGATAGAAAAAAAATTTTTAAGTATGTATTCTTCATAAGTTCAGCTCAGTTCTGGGCAGTGTGGAGTTGGGAGACATTTCTAGAGATAGCAAATACATCAGAGCTTAGAAACTACTTGAACTACACGAAAGAAGTACTGAAGAAATGTCCATCCAAACAACAGAGGCTGCAGGCAAACCCTTAATTCTGTCACTGCCAAAAATCTGCCCTGGGAACTCACAGAATTTGTGTAAAACCCATTTTGGCTACTGGAGCTGAAGGTGCCTTGGGAGCCACAGACCCTTTTTGGGAATTGCTGGGGGAGGCATCAGTGCCAGCCCAGACCTCGTTACCTCACTCCTAATTGCACATCATCCCAGTTCTCAGCTCTCTCCTCCTTCCTCCTGCCCTGGTCCCCTGAGCTGCCTTTGCCCTCCTTTCCCCTGAGACACCACGGGAGCACCCGGAGCCCAGCGCTGCTGGAGAGAGGTGAGGTCATCTGGGGACATTTGGGGACATCGAATGTTTTTCCCAGGTGGGTGCTCAGCCCTGGCCTGGCCTCAGTGCAGGCAAAGCCTCCCTGGAGGGTGGCACAGAGGGGCCTGATGTGGTGGAGCCCAGCAGGAGCAGGGATGCACCTCCCACCTCACCTGGGATCTTGCCCAGATCCTGCCTGACTCTTTAATCACCCTGAGGTTTTTTTCAGGAAGGAAATGGCTTCCAAGGCCAAACACAAGTGAAAAATGAAACTCCCAGCATGGCAAAACACCCTGTGAGACAAACACTGCCTGGGAAGTGTTGAGTGTCCTCAGTGCTGCACAAGCCTCTCACTGCCAGGGTGCCCAGGGACTCCCTGGGTTCAGTGCCAGCCTTTCCCTCATTCCCAGGTTACAGCAGGCAGCAAACATCATGTGCAGCCCATTTAGCTTGGCCTTGTCCCCCCCAGGGGACAACACAACTCTAAACTTGCAGCAGAAATTTATACCAGAGTGCACAAAACCCCACTTCCCTCTGGCAGCAGAAATCCTGAATGTTTCTTAAATCAGCAGCACCTCAGCTTTATGGGGACTTCAGTTCTCTTCCACAGAGTTTCTGAAGCCTGCAGATAAAGAGATGGAAGATATCCTGCCAGAGCTGAACAGCCTCAAACTATACAGAGACAGACAATTTCTTTCATCAGCCTACCTGGATTGCCTGGCTGGATTAAGGATGAGTAAACCCCTCTACCTCACAGGGTAAAAATTATTAAATTTAGGTATTTTCTGATGGTTGGAGCACAACTCATCCCAATGTGAACAGCTGAAGGCATTAATGTGAACTAATACAAAAATAGTCAAATACATTACAGTGACTGTCACTCATCAGTAGCTGTGCAATATGAATAAAAAACACATTAAATCTGTTCCAAATAATGTGTTTATACCAGAATAGGACTGCTTATTAAAACATACCTGATTTGCTCTTCAAAAGCAATGAGTATTTACTACATCTGTGATAACTGTGTAGATTCAGGTCTCACTTTTAAAAATGATTAATTGGTATTTAATTAGCACGTATTACCATACTAGTTATACACAGACTAGTTGGGAATGCAAATATAATTCTAATAATTACATAACTAGTTATGCTTTCAAGAGCCTAATACATAATGCAGTGCAGACAGCTTCCCTTGGAAGAGAAAACAGCACATAACACACACAGAGCCACATTTAAAAAAGCCTAAACCCTCTTTTCAAAGTGGACTTTGATCTAAATCAAGAATTCTGAGGTTTTCTAGTGTTCCAGTGCAGAATTTATGTGCTGCTGCCATTCTCCAGCCCTGCTACATGAAGCAACTTGGACAGACCTTTCCACTGGCATCCTCCTAGGAGTAATGGAATTGCCTCTCTGAGGACTATCACAGGGATTGGAAAAGGACTTTTCTCCTTCACCATGAAATGCCTGTGTCACATTTCTTGCTTTTTTCAAACGCAGAATTGATATGTGAGGTTCTGGGGTGGTGTTTGAATCCCAGCTGAGCAGCAGAGCTGTGACACCTCGAGGGCTGAGCAGAGGTGACACCTTCAGCTGAAGCGCCACCACAACTGCCAGATGTGAGTAAACATCTCAGCCCTTCTCTGGGAGACAAATACTCCTACAGCCTCCTTCCCTGCAGCAGTGAGTTAATTCAAAGTGTCAGGGCAGAGAACAACCCCACAGCCACTGGCACCATGAAGATTAAGAGAATCAAGTGATACCAGTCAGTGCTTGTGTTCAACATTTTACCAATATCTAAGAAAAGCCCTGAAAGCCCACCCTGAATCCCTCAGGTCTGGCAGATACTCTCCCATCTTCTTCCAACTCCATGCTCCCAATGGGGAGATGTTTCTGAGCAGGTTAGGAAGGGATGGGGAGAACAGAAAGCTCTTTGAAAAGTGAAAAAACAACATATTTTCTGCTATTTCTCCCACTTGGGAAAGATGTTTCAGCCCACAGTTCACCAGCCTGAACCCAGGGAGAGAAAATCTGATTATAGCCCCTTGAAGAGAACCTCTCTTTTACCTGTCTCTCATCCAAGTTGTTTGGGGCACAAGGTGGGGCCCCTTCTCAGCAGTCAAATCCCCCCTGATGCTGACAGCTAGGACTGCACTTGTGTCCCCACACAGCCACCCTGTCTGCTCTGAGGAAGGAATCCCAGCCCCTTCTCTGCACTCAGACAGAAAAATCCACCCCCTAACTGGTGGCTGTGATGAAAACCTGCCAGGTCCAGTTCCTTACTCCAACACCACCTCCCATCCTCTCTTTCCAAGGGCCCACACTTCACATCCACAGGCTCCTGGCCCCGTTTCTGCAAACTTAGAGATGTTTCTGCTCCTAATTGTGGCTCGGAACTCTCCTGCAGCACTTGACAGACTAAGGAACAGTGCTGCTCCCAAGGCCAGGTGTATCTCTGAAGAAGATGAGTGCACTACAAACACAGATTTCGGTACCTCAGGGCAGAGCTGCTCAAGCCGCTCCCACCTCCCCGTGCGGGCGCGGAGTTCGCAGCTCTGAAGGGAAAGGGCGCAGGAGCTCAGCGCAGCCCGGAGCATCCCGCAGCTGCCTCTAATGGGGGCAGGCCGGCTGAGTTGGTCAGCCCGACAAAAACACCCCCGAGGCGAGGCATTTTCTCGTGTTCAGCGACTCCCCAGCAGAGCTTCCTCCCTCCGAGGAATGTCCCGCATCCGCATCCCACCCACACGGGCAAAAAGCCCGCAGCTGTTCAGCTGCACTGACCAGCCCCTCTCAGTGAACTCTGCCTGGGAGAGTGGTGTTTATCTTTCATTTTTCCACTGAGCCCAGTGCAGAAAATCCTGCTGAGGATAAACCTCCTCTTTTCACAGCGTTGAACTTCCAGAGAAGCAGTTTTTAGTCGAAGATTTGCTGATCGCTCACGGCGAATAAGAAAAGCCTTTGGTTCATAAACAGCCGTGCCTGTATCATCTGGCCTCTCTTTTTGTCATGCCTTGATCCTGCAGAGGTGGCTGGTGTCAGATATTGCTCCAAAGAATTGTGTCTGTCCAGTGCAGCTGCACATCCCCGGGTCACCAGGGCCTGGGTGACGCTGACACTCATTACTGACTCACTGCTGACAGCACAGGCAGCAGCAGATTTGCTGCTGGGAGGGTGACAGAAGCTTGGATGGCTCTTTGTGGAAGCCACACTGGCACCGTAGCCCTCTCCCAAATGGGAAAAAGGAGGATTCACACCTTTTGGTACAGCTGTGTTCAGTGTCCACTGGACTCTGCAAATCCCAAATCACCCTCAGAGTTCTGTTCTTTACACCAAACCACCTCCTGGGGAAAGGTGCAGCAGCCAAGTGTCTCAACAACAGCAGTGCCCAGGACCACCAACCCCCTCTTCCCAACCCCAGGAATATTTTAGATTTAAATGAAGCATTAACACTGCATGCTTTGGGAGGAAACACCTTGAAGCAAAGGCACAAATTCCCGCCATGAAGCAGGGAACAGTGGAATGGCTGTGGAGCTCTGTGGAGCCAGGAACATGCCCACTGCAATGTGAGCTGATCATATGGCACAGCAGATTTTGGAGTTCTCTTTGTCGTGTGTCACATACTTCAGAGCTTTGTGCTGACTGCCAGGAGAAAGGAAAACATACAATTATTGGGGGAGGATCAAATATTCCATTTTCTAGGCAAACTGTAGGGGCTTAAGCTCTGGGCTGTCTCCAGTAATAAAAGCATTGGTGTTTTTACATATGTATGCTGATCTAGTCCCAAGCTTGTTAGTAAAGAATTGCAAATGTACCTGGCTCTCTGCAGCCTGCAGGGGAAAAGCTGAGCTCCTAATGCTTAGTTCTTAAGGCTTTGAGTTTATGAACATTGAATTTCTGACTGTCTACAAGTAGCCATGAACTAAAAAAATTGCCCCAAACCCCCTCCAATGAACAAACAAATCCCCATGTTTCCTTTATCACCGTTCCTCTCCAGTGCTCCCCTTTATCTGCAGCATCCCTGGTGAGGATATGGCAGAGTGACAGAGGGACTCCCTGGGGACAGCTGGCAGCTGGGGACACACAGCCATGGCCCTGTGTGGCTTCTCCAGGCACGGTCCCAGCAAAGCCCTGAGCCCAGAGAGCTCAAGGGGCTCCAGCAGCACAGCCCTGCACGGGCACTGGGGGGAAAAGGACTGGGACAAAGCTCTTCTGAAGGGAATTTTGGGGCTGGAAGTAGAGCACATGGAGCAAAGCCATTTCAAGGCTTTTAAAACCGAGTTTAATACAGATCTAGAGAGGCAAAGTCTGATCCAAAAGTCCACAGGACTTCACTGCTCTCACTAAAGCTTAAATAGGTGCCCTCAGTGCTGGAGTTTCACTGCCTGGAATCCCCCTGGAGCAGCAACATCTGACTCTGAGAGACTCTGACACATACCCTCACATAATTAAACCAGAGAAGCATTAGAATGAAAATATAACAAATGGTTCTCAGCTTCCCTGGAGGCACTAGAACGTGAAGACAAGGATCAGCTTACAGATGAAATCGGTAGCAGTGAGATTCCCTCCCTGCTGCTGCTGGGTTTCAGCACCTTCTCCTTTTCTGACACTCCCCCTCTGAGGAGTTCAGGAGGGAGGAACTTTAGGAGAGGGCAGATAATGAGGAGAGAAGTGACTAAGCAGAGGCTTTGAGGCACAGGCAGAGCTGTCGCCCCCAGCCCAGAGCTGAGCCAGGAGTCAGAGCACTCCAGGAGAGCTCTCAGCGCTGCTTTGCAGTGCTCTCAGATTGAACAATCCACCTTCACAAGCGATGTCCTGTTGCCAGCCTCCACGGCAGAATCAGTTCAGACATCCCCAAAGCTGCACCCAGCTCTGTTCTTGTTGGGTTTTTAATCCATGGGGGCCTCCAAAGCCCACTGAACTCCAGGAGAAAGCTCACTCTGACTCAAGCGAGCTCTGACCCAGACACCAAGCATGAGGCTTGACTGGGAATTGTTTCTTTGGCAAAAGGAAATTCCTTGGGTTTCCATCCTTTTCTCACATCTGTCAAGAGCTTTTATGTAATTCTCATAAACCAATATGGAACAACATCCATTCTGTTAACTGTTCCTCCAAAACAGTGCAGGAGTTTCCCTCTCCACCCTGCTGGATGCAGCATCCTTGCAGACCCCATCAGTTCCTCTCACAGCTCTCACAAAATGCAGACTGCTCACCTGACAGTGGCTGCTCGGTGTGGAACAGGAAATATCACAGAAGTCAGGGAAAAAGAGAGAATTTCCAGTATCTGAAGCTCTTTATTAACACCAGGCTGCCTCGTGGAGATGAGAGTGTGCTGTAGGTTTTGCACACTCCAAGAGGAGCTCAGCCTGTCTGAAGAGCCAAACCTTCTCTGAGGGAGAAATTTGCAGATACAAAGTCTCTAACTTTTCCCTCAGTGGAAAAGGCCATTTAAGAGCAATAAAAGCCTTCCCACCTCGAACAAAAACAAATCAAGCACCAAAAGCAACACTGCACTGAGCGTGCGACTTCCACAGCTCCTTCAGCAGGACAAAAGGTGGCTCAGGCTGCCAAATCAAACCTGCTGCTCCCCCAGCCCTACCCTGTGCCCTCCAGGCCAGATCTCTGCCAGCTCCTTGGCACCATCACTGCAGAGCCCAGATGCTGTGCTGTGGAACAATAAAAACCTCCCCTGAGCCAAGACAGTCTTCTTTGCACTCACAAGTACGGTAAAGGAAGATGATTTTATTCTTTTTTTTTTTTTTTTTTGCAGTGTACAGTTCTGTCTTTCAGCAGAGGAGAAAGAATTCACATCTAAGTGTAATGGTAGAGCTTTGAGTTTCTGCAGGAAATGACTTTGTATTTTTTTCCATTGTAAAATGATCTCAAACGCTTTAACACAAGGAGAAGATCCTAAAAATCCAGAGTGGCTGGAAGTCACTGTAACAGCACAAAAATTACACTCTTTACCTTCTGCAAAAGGCAAGGACAAAGCCTTTGATCTCCTCACCTTTCCCTGTGGTCACTGTGCTCTCTGCCAGGTGTAATCTGCAGTCCTGAAGGTCTCAGGCTTATTGCAGCATCCAGAGGTGTTCGGTGGCTTTGGGTGCAGAGAGGGGAGGAGCAGATTTTCTGGGCTCACATCTGTCACACAGGTGCTTGAAATGACATAAATGGACTCAGTGACCCTGAGAGTGCCTCCCTAGAGCCAGCCTGAGGCTGCCCCCAAAGCACATCCCCCAGGGCACAAACCCACGTGGCACCTCAGACCTTACCCTGCTGTCCTCACAGGGCATCAGGACCACGAGCATCTGCTCAGGAGTTATTAGAAGTACAAGAACAAGTCCCTCCTATGTTCCTTTTATCTGGAAGGGTTTTTCAAACCTATTCAGCCACATTCCTGAAACTTGTTACCCAGCTCTCTTTAGAGATCTTACAGAGGGTTCTCTCCACTGGTTCCTCCAGAGTTAGGAGCATCTCAAACATCTGAGTGAGGGGAGAAGGCTCCAACTTTGAAATAAAGTATTCCTGTAAATTTAAATTTAAGGGCATATTCAAGTCTATGGGAGAGGTGTAAACATAGATGTTAACAATATATTCAGGAGCTGGGAATCAAATTTGCTTTTCCTTCTACCTGCTGCAGTCAGGGTGCTCATTCCATGCCTTCAGACCATCTCTGCACCTGAGTGATGGCAGGCTCAGAAGCAATTTCAGAGTGAGGAGGCCCTGTGAGCACGGCAGAGCTGCAATGCTGCTCCAGTGAGATTCCATGGCCAAGCTGCAGGGATTATACCCCAGTGTGTGGTAACCTGAGAAAAGGATCTGCTCTGGAGTCAGCAGCCCAGCCCAGCCAGCCCCTGATGCCACAGGACCCTGAGCTGCAGCTGCTGTCAATACCTCTCTGTCATCCCCTTCCCCTGCACGTTACATTCCCCTCACAGGCTCTGCACCAGCAGATGACAACTGAGCCTCTGGGTGATGGATTAAGAAATGAATGTATGGATCTCATCTGACAGCACATGCTTGGGCTCTAACAAACCTCACCCCTGGGCTTCTCCAGAGATATCCCAGCCCCTGCCCTTCTCACTTGGATACTCCATAAAGAGCCCTCTGAGCTCGGCCAAAATACCTTCCTGATGCTTTGGCAAGTGATCAGTTGAGTCTTTTCACTTCCTGCAGGGTAGGGATCCGATGGGAAGAGGATCATCCATGTGGTGACAAGAGAAACATCAGTGCCCACCTGGCCAGGCAGAACTTCACCACTGAAATCAAACTCAGCCAGAGGCTGGACCTGTCCTCAGCACCTCTACCCAAAGCTCACATCGAGGACACACAGATGCAGCATTCCACATGCTCCCTGTCCTGAACTCAAAATCCACTCTCAGCAATAAAATTCCACCCAGAAGGAGTTTAGGAGGACAACATGGACAAAGATGGTGCCTAACAGGGAGCCTCTGCTTCCAAACACTCATGGGCTACCTCTTGCACTTAGTTTGGATCCTGTCACAGCTGAATGGAGCAATGAGAGCTGCCTTTCAATTTGCCAAAGCAACAGCCTTCAGCTGCCCACCATATATACTGTGACCTTCACAGCCAAACAAAGGAGAACCAGTTATTCAAGGGAGAAAATCAAGGGATTTATAAAAAAAAAAATGGGACATGGCTGCTCAAACAGCCCTCACCACATAGACTGCTACTGTCTGCTTCCTAACAAGCAGGCAAATTTGTTAGGAAGTTCTAAAATTAGGTGCTGAGCACCTGAAAAAGTTCCATTTGAGGCATTTGAGCACACGGAGCTCTATTTTAAGATGGCTGGGCCTGCTCCACACATGGGGAATGAGCTCCAGAGGGGAAATGTTGCACCTGAAGTACATGTGCAAGGTATTGTCCAGAGCAGCTGTGGCTGCCCCATCCCTGGAAGTGTCCAAGGCCAGGTTGGATTGGGCTTGGAGCACCCTGGGATAGTGGAAGGTGCTCCTGCTCAAGGCAAGGGTGGCACTGGCTGAGCTTTAAGCTCCCTCCCAACCCAATCCATTCTGTGATCCCATGAGTCTATGATTCTACATTATTTATCATTTTCATACCAATACTTTTTACAATATTACAAGAAGAACACATGGGGAATAATAGATCTTGAGGTTCATAAGACAATTTGATCCTTGATGACTTGGCTTTGTGTGCAGGTCCCTGAAGATTTATTCTGACAGTAATTATACACTGAGCTCCCTGTTCCTGTTCGATTAAAATTCATCTTCCCAAAAAGCACTTGCAGTCCTTACTTAGACAGCTGGAGAAATGGAAAATTCACCACTTCCTCTGGTAGCTTTCACCCACACTGCTGAAAGATGTGTTCCTTGTGTACACAGACAAATGGGAAACATCAGAATCCCAGAGTCCCGCATCGTCCCCCTTTTAATTCCGATTGATCACGGCTCTCTCACGGTTCTCTCACGCTCCACGCCCAATTCCACCCCCTGAAGTGCTCTGTTACTGCCTGAGGCTGTGCACGAGAGGCTCAGAGCACGATGAGAGCACAGTGGTGGAGGGCAGCAGTGCCTTTTGCTCAGAGAAAAGGTTTTGCCGTGCTGCACAACAACTTCAGGCAACAAACTATTTTTGAAGAGTTTAACGGGGCTAAGTTCCCATGGATACATGTGTGTATCCTGCATGTTCAAGAAAACAAGTGTCTCTCGGGCTCACCATGCCTAGCGTTGCTTGATTAAACATTCTTGTGTTGGAAGGGAAATTGGGAAGTTGAAATTAGATATTTGTTAAACAGATGAAGTAATTCTCTGTCTAGAAGAATATGTATTGCTCTGCTTACCTCTAACACCTCATGTGATCACCCCAAACAAATCAGGTAACACCAAAAAAAAAAGAAAAAAAAAAAGAAAACTAAGTATCTGTTCTGCTCTCTCTGTTCCCTCTGTCCTGGCCACCAGATGAAGACACATTAAAAAAATCACCCAGAGAGCCACTTCAAAACAAAAAAGGCGTCGGCACTGCAAAAGTTGCCTGCCACCTGATTCTCAGCGATGCCCTATCGAAGGCAAAGCCGGATCCCAGCGGAGCCCGCTGCCCGCAGGGTCTGGCCGCGGCTTCCCAGCAACGCGCGGCTGCCCAGGGCGCTGCCACGGGCGGGCTCCGAGCTTCCAGCCAGAAGCAAATTCCACCCCAGCGCTTGGATCTGAGCTGTGCCGGCGCCGTGGATGAATCTGGTAAAGCTACCCCCTGCCTGACAATAATTCGATTTATGTTCTTCTCCCTCACTGTGTTTGGGGCAGCCCTTTGCTGAATACAGCTTTGAACCAGGAAGGAAAGCAAGGTTCTGTTTGTGTGTGTTCACTCACAGCAGATTACAATAAAGTACTCAAGACGATATATTTATAGGGTGAATCCTGCTCCTACAAGCCAACAAGACTCTCACCGCAGAGAATGTCACGCCACAGAGAATCAGACAAGAGTTTGCACAAAAACAGTTTCGGGGGGAATTAAAACGAGCAAATAAACACTCACGGGTCATTTTAGCACTCTGGTTTAAACAGAAATGTTTGAAGGTATAAAAGCCACTTAATTCCTATTGGAATCAATGGTAGCTGAGGAAATGCAGCATTCTGGAACCCTTACAAAGCTGTCCTTGGACTGTGGGCTGCCCTATCTCTGCTTTCTCTAAAATAAGATGGAAATGTAAGGTGCTTATTGATTTTGCAGCTGTCCCCAGACTTTTTGCCTTAGGGGAAAAGTTGTCTCTGTGAACCTCATATCCATCCCACTCTGTGCTTTCCCCTCTTCAGAAGAACCAGCCACCACTAAAGCTCGATTTTTAAATTTTTTGACAGCACTCCCGTGCTTTTCAGGGTAAAATTCAAACTACGAGCTATTTCCAGGGAGAAAGGAGGCTGTTTCAGCGAGGGTTTGGGATCCACCTCCACCTCAGCGTCTCCCCGAGCGCATCTGGAGCGCCGTGCGCGGGGCACCTGCGGAGCGCGGCTGCCTCTGGCTCTCCCTGTCGGCCGCTGACACCTCTTTGCCTGATGACCCGAAACACAGCGTCCAGACCCATCGCCAGCGATGCCACCGCGGGAGGGAAGCGCCAAATTCCAGCGGAGCGGCCAGGAAAACTTTTCAGGCAGCTCCCGTAGGCTGACGCTGCCCGGCGGGGCTCGTTCCGAGGGGGGCGCGGGGCGCTCCGGACACGCTCGCGGCTCGGAGAGCCCCGTTCCCGGTGGGAAGAACCCCATCCTCGGAAGTGAGAGCCCCGTTCCCCGCGAGAAGAACCCCATCCTCGGAAGGGAGAGCCCCGTTCCCGGTGGGAAGAACCCCATCCTCGGAAGGGAGAGCCCCGTTC
>VZRX01022634.1:10695-36816 GCA_013398075.1 Notiomystis cincta
GTGGGACTGGCTGTGATTTGGGGTGATGGGTTGCAGGTGTGGGACTGGCTGTGATTTTTGGGGTGATGGGTTGCAGGTGTGGGGCCTGGCCATGAGGAGGCTGGGGGGGCTGGCAGCCTGTGCTTGCTGTGAGGAGCTGAGGGCTCAGTCTGCACGTCTGGCAGGAGCTGTGGCACTGGAGCAGGTAAGAACATCCCTGAGACAATCAGAGTTCTTCTTTTTCTGTCCAGTTCTTTGATGTTCCTGATGGTGAGGTGCTCAGTGTGCTGCCTTCTCTGTACTTTACATTTAAATGTCCATTCTCTGCAGGGAAGGGCTTGGGTGCCTTGGACGTGGCTTTGTGTTCCTTCCCAGGGATGTGGCACCTAAAACTCAGCTTTAAGGGAGCTGGCTCGTGCCCTGGCCTGCCAGTTGTGAGCTGTGTGGAATTACAGCTCTGTGAACAAAGCTTTTATGGTTGTGTAGAAGGGCCTGAGCTGGTTTTTGGTGAAAGTGGTGGGCAGTGATGGAAGGGCTCTTCCTTGTAGCGATGCTGACCACAAAAGCATCCGCACTGAGCGGCTGAAATGGGAGGTGTGGATGTGCTGCTGCCTTTTGAGCTGCTCTGGAGGGTACAGAGCCCTGCCTTGCTCTGGGAGAGGGGTCTGTCTTTGGGGTGAGGTGTGTGTAACGTGATGAGGGAGCTGTTGCTGCACTGTGACTGTCTGAGTTTATGGGAGTGGGAAGGAAACAGTCCTGTAAACTCTGTGTAACTCACAGGGATGGTAACTAAGCTGCCCCAGGGCTGCCTTCACACACATGCACCATGGTTGTTGATTTCCTATCTGCTATTCTGATTTTGTTTAGTAATTTTTTGCCTTTGTGTGTTAGTTATCTTGATGGAATTCACCCCTCTTAGTATTTGTTGGCTCTTTCTCATATAAGAGGGCTGATCTGCAGAGAAGGATGGAAATAATGGTAAAACAACATGTACATTTACATAAAAACATGTCTTGAGGTTCTTCTGTGTGAACTTCATGAAGGGTTTTTATTTTTTCTGGATGTTGTTGGCACTACACTTTGATTTCTGCTGGATAGAGAGTTGTCAGTTACACGCTGTAGATGCATTTGCTGCTAATTATAAACAGCCTGCTTGGCTCCTGAAGGCAAGCAGCCTTTCCACCATTTGCTCACATAAGCCTGTTTTACAGTTCTTTGGTGCATAAGTATTTGGAGTGTAGAGGAGTGGGGAGATTTATTGAGAGGCCATAAGGCACGAGCCTCCAACCTGCAGCTGAGCTGCCTGAGAAGGTGGCTGGGTGCAAGGAGTGAGAGCAGAAAGCACCAGATCCTTGTCTGGGGCTGCTGCCTGAAGTCCCTCGTGCCCAAGGGACCTGGCAGTGTGAGCCCAGCCATCAAACCAGCTGCTCTCTGTTCCATCTCCCTGCTAAAGAGAAAATTTACCTCCGATTTTATTTTTTTTGTCATCTATAAATATTGACTTTCTTCGATCAGCACCCTCTGAGAGGCAAGAGCTGATTCCCCCCTTCTGTAGCAATCTCTGCAAGGTAAATCTGTGTTTACAGTGGAAAATGGGGCAGCACATTAATGTGCTGATTGATTGACATGGAAATGCAGTTCTGGGATTGATGAGACAAATGCATGTTGCTCATAAAAGCTCTGAGGAAATGTGGTCTACACCATACTCGTTATTACAGATCTTTTAGTGTGCCATTTGTTGGTTTTTTTTTTATTATAAGCAGTCAATTTACTTCCAATTATAGTATGAGCTGCAGTAGATCTTGCAGTGGTGGTTAATCACAGATCAACAGGCATAAATCACTTAAGACAAATCTTGGCTATTAAGAGATGGACCATTCATTAACAGAAGCAACTGCATTGTTCTGGACTCCTCCATGGCCCACACAAGTCTCATTTTCCTTCAGATATTCTCAGTTGCTGGCCTGTAATACATTTCAGTGTCATTAGATGTACTGTGGAGTGAAAATTCCCTTGCCTGTGTGAATTAGAGGAGTAGTTTGAAGTTTCCCTGCTGCTGACTTGCCCCAAAATTCCTGTCAAAATGCAGATCACGAATTATTCAGGCATACATCTCTTCTGTGGATAAGTATATTAAAAGGTGGTGGGATGAGAATGTTAAATATGGGGACAGACTTTTAAACTTCTTTTTTTTTGGTGATAGAATCTTACCCTTGGTGTGTCCTGAGCTGAATCTTAGCAAAAGCTTCACACAGAATATTTCAAACTTGTGAATTGCTGTTGCTCTTGTGCTTTGGGTTTTTTGTGGTTTTTTTTTTAATCTTTTTTTCTCTAACAGTTGGGATGATTTTGGATGAAATGAATCCAGTTGTACTCATGCCTGTTGGATAGTTAGTTTTCCTAAACAGTCAGTGCACAAGCACAGTTTTTATTTTAAGTGAAACTGAATAAATCTTTGGCTGGTGTGTAGTAGGAGGAAGGGTAGAAAGAAGAAACTCATTTCCTTCTCAGGTGTTTGAGGTTCTTTTTGTTGGTTTTGTTTTTTTTTGGGGGGGGGGAGGTCCTCCTTTTATTGAAAAATGCTCCATCTTCTGAGGAAACAAATCCCTGTGCTTGCTAAAGGTACAGCAGACTGCCTTTTGGTGGTGGTGATTTAGCAGAGTAGTCATGTTGTTGATGGATTCCTATGTTTGATAGTAAATAAACTTGTTAACAAGTGAAATTAAACATGAAACTGAATAACTGAAGCATTTTCCCTGATTTGTTCAATGCTGTGAAAAGGGATTGATCAAATGCCTGTTGCAATCTATGGGAGCCTGTGACTCTGAGGGATTTTGGGAGAGGATTAAAGCTGTTTACAGCTTTTGGCTGAGTTTATTTACAGGGAGGTGTGCTCCCAGGTCAGCCTGTGCTTTTCAGGCCCTTCAGGTGTTTGCTGACTGTGCCCATAAATGTGACCTTCAGTAGCAAACACAAAGGTGGGGAGCAGGAGCTGCTTGGTCTCCAGGGCCCAGCCCCTCTGAGGAACATCCTCTCAGAAACACAACTTTTCTTGCTGTGTGTTGTGTGCCTCGAGAGCTCCTTATCTGTGAGCCCACAAAAATGAGTCTGTCACGGATCATTTGCCATTTGTGTTTGGATCTGCATTCTGGAATGTCTCTCGGATCTGATAATGGGTTCCTCCTCTGCCCTGGCATCTCTGCCTGGCTCCAGGCTATTACCTCCTTGCTGGGGGGATCTCAGGGCTGCCCTGAACACTCCTTTTATGTGGCTCTAGAAATTACATGTACAGCCTTGGGAGGTTTTGGTATGGTTCTTCCCCAAGTGGCAGAGATGATAAAGCTTCCTTATCTCATTGTGGCATTTCATGGATAAATTCATACATCAAATAACCCCCTTGCTGGTGCTGCTGTGTGGAACAAACCTGGCAATGTCCATCTGTGTGTTTAACTCTGTTCTGTGTTTCCTTGGGTGGAGGTTTGTTCAGAGAAAGCATTTTGTACATCTACAAAACAGGCATCTCATTCTGTACAAACCTGAACAGCTGTGGTTTAAAAAAGGAATAAAAGGTTTGCACGACTCCTTTTAAAATTAGGAACTTTATTGTATCTTTGTAGCAGGTTTTGCAGCCTTGTTCCTTTTACTGGTAAAACAGAAAAGCTGATTGACTTCAGTATTGATTTTAGCAGGGGATGAACCTCCCATCTGTAAAACTGTACTTGCACTGTAGCATGTACCTACAAAAGGGCATCCCAGGTCATGATTTGATAAATCCATATTTATGCAATATATTGTTTATTGTATGAAAATTTGACCTCATTAGCTGTAGTCCCTTTCCATCTCAGTTGTTATCTGAAGTGTATAATAATGAGGAGAACATCATCTCAACCTATCAGTGCAGTCAGACAAAGAGATTCTGTTGCAAACTCGGGGAAGATTGTGTCCCAGATGGGAACAGCAAATTTAATTACTGACAATGGGATGAGTATGGAATGTTTCTGCATGCACAGTTCTGGACAATGCACTGCTTCAGAGCCAGGCAACTTGGGTTTTGCAGCATTAGGCTGGGAAGAGTCAGAGGATGGTAATCCCCTAAACTGAGGCTGAGTGAGAGTCTGTGTGACTGGGAAGCTGGGGAAATGCTAATGAATTCATTGAGCCAAGTCAGTGAAATAGCTAAACATCTAAAGAGCAAATATCAAGCACTGATATTTATGTAGAGATAGCACAGAAAAACTGTTCGCCTCGGAGAGGCCCTGTAAAGAGGTTTTTTGGGGTTTTTTAAACACAGAGTTTTATTTTGGGTGTCTGCCTTACCCTGAGAGCTCACCTTGGTGATGGGGCTGTGGTTGTAGCTCTGTAGGAAATGAGTGTGGGTGTGTAAGGTAGGAGTCACTGCACAAATACTGCAGATAAAACCCCCAAAATCTTAACTATGCAGCTACCTAAGAGCTGTACTTGGAGGCCATGTAGCCAGGCTAGAGCTCCAAAAAAAAAAACCCAACCTGACCAGAAGTTGATTACAGGCTCTAATTCTTCCAGGACTTGCTGAACAGCTGCCTGTTGGCATCTCTCTTGCAATCCAGGAGATGAATCCCTGTGTGTGCTGGAGGTAATGACCTTCTGGATGCTTTCTAATAAAACAATGAAGAGCTGACTTTATCGTCCTTAAAGCAAATTACTTCTGCAAAATGCTTTACAAATACCGAGGGTGCTCTTTAGATAGGGATGTCTTCTATTAAAAAGTCTTGAATATTTTTCTGCCTTTAAGTGGAGAAGCTTTCTCAGGCCACTGAGGTGTGTAGGAATAGCTCATGGAGAGGAGGCAGGGATGTTTTCTGTCTGGATCTGTCTACAGGAGCTGTGCCATCAGATTGGTTTGGTTTAAGTTGTCTTAAAGAAGGGGTAGTAAATTAAGATTTATATTTTAATTTTGTCCTCTTCAGCTAGTTAGGTCACTTTAATTTCTCTGTATAAGTGATACTAGGTGAAGATGTGGTAAGTCCATCAGTGCCTTAAGTGTTTGTGTGTCTGTGTGGTGGAAGAGGACAGTGATAACACTGCAGGGCTGGGGCTTGGCAGGATGGAAATGGAGGCATTTCCCCTTCAGCTGGAATGCCAGAGCCCCTGTCCTGGGCTGGATCCTGGTGCTGCGGGTGGCTCCATCCCCAAGCACTTCACTGATGTGTTTATGTTAATATTGGGTAACAGGGAAAACACAAGGCCTGACCCAATGTGTACTACCCTGGGCTTCCTGCTGGCTTGTTTACACCTTCTCATCCCACAGGTTTGTCTGTTGTCATAGTTTCCATTTTCTTTCCGTTTCCAGGAGCGGGGCAGGAGGTCTCTATGGAGACAGGCAGCAGTTCCACTCCGTGCTCTGAACTGTAGGGGCTGCTGTAAGAGCAGAGTGGGAACACAATCCGTGCCCTGTGGGAGCTGGAACGTGTCCATGCTGACATCTCCAGTCCCCAGAGTCACCTGGAATCAACATTTCCAGGTCACAGCAGCTTCACCACAACAACACTGTCTGCTCTTACCTTCATTGGAGCAGCATGGTCACAGCAACATCTTCTCTGCACAGCACAGCTCCAGCTCTGGGGCTTTTGTGTTGGCTGCAGGAAAGACACCATCCCAGTGTGTTCTTAGAATCAGTACTTGTGAATTTCATCTGAAATTAGAAAGTTAAATGGGATCCCAGTGACTGGGTATGAGGGGAAAGTGCTTTTTGGAGATGGCTTTGCCATAGAGAAGGGTGTTCATGAGGTCTCTTAGCTGGTGTGTGAATGTAGTCACTCTAACTCCTACTCAGAGGAGCAGGGTTGCTGAGCACTCTTGCACAAAAGATGTGACTTATGTCTCCAAACCCCTGTGAGCAACAAATCACTGGAGACAGGGAGGTGTCTGTCTCACCTGCTGTCCTTGTTTGGGGCTGAACGTTGTTGTTGTCAGCCCTGTGATGGATATGATGGGAAAAGCTGTCAGGTCTGGCTCCAACAACTTTCATCCCTGTGATGATCTGGTAGGTGTTACAGGTGTAATTTTCAGAAGTACCCAAGCAGCTCAGGAGCCAACATCCATCAGTGGTGTAATCACTGAGGTTCAGGTTCCTACATCACTCACTGCTGCAGGTGTCTCTGTCACAGTTTTGGGTTGTGCCCATCTTCAGCTGAAGTAGAGCTGAGGATGTAGAGAAGTGTGTGAACATCAATACACACACACACACACGTGTTCCTCCCTGAGTGCCTTTCCTGTGGGCTCATCTGTAATCACAAAGAGCTCCACAGAAGCTTTTGCTCCCAAGACAGATAAAAAGGGGAAATCAGAACTGCAGATGCTGTGAGAACAGAAGGGTTGGCTTGAGGATGGGTAGAATCTGTAAACTCCACCAGACAAGGAATAAGAGTTACCTGTTGTTAGAGGTTTCCTTCTTTTCTCCCAGTGTGAATGGCACTGATCTTCTGCAAGGTTTACTTTGGGGTCCTGGTTGAACTGTTAGTCCTGATGCTGACAGAAATATAATTTCTTGTTTGTTTACAGCATATGCTCTGCAGTAGAATTTCATGGCCAGTTCCTGGGTATCACTCACCTGACTACCCAGGTGTAGTTTAAATATTACTCTGGCTAAGTGCAACCCTAAGGAATGTTTAAAAAAAACACCCAACAAATCAGTGATTGAAAGGTGACACTATTTTGATCAGTCTTACGAACCAAATTAAAAAAAAAAAAAAAAAAAAAAAAAAAAAAAACTTCTGGGCTCTGGTGTCACATGAGGCACCCAAATTTTGTAAAAGCAGAGCAGCAGTTTCCTGAGGTGGCCCTGAAGCCGTCCTCAGCCTGTCCCTGGTACCACGGAGCTCTGTAGCACAGTGCCAGATTCACAGGTACAGCAGAGACTGTCCAGTACTGGCTGTGAAATAAAGGTCAGGTTCTGCTGCCTGATAAATCTGCTGGCTGTGAACCTCCTCGTGTGCTATGAAATTAAGGTTAATTCAGATGAAGTCATCAAGGGCTGTTTAGGTGAGCACAGGGGTGGTGCAGTGACCCCAGCCCTGTGCACAGGTCACGAGAGGGAGCAGTCCCTGTGGGCTGCTGGAGGGGATGAAATCCTCCTTTTCCTCCTGGAATTTCAGCTTTGTGCCTGTGCTCCCTGCCTCCCTCCAGGCTCAGGTTGTTGGGGCTGTCTCAGTGTGGATCAGGTTAATTCCAGGTCCCTGGGAGCTCAGCTTCTTGGTGTATTTGCAGGAGCAGAGACAATTAGGGGGATTAAAAGCATCTTTGTGTTGTAATCCAAGTCTTCAAGGCTCCCAGTGCTGTACAGAGAGAGGGGAGAGTCCAGGGAGGTTGGCTCTGTCTCGAGCTGGGTGTCCAGTGTGGCTTCTCCTCTGGGAATGTCTACTGGAAAGGCCCACTGGGAATGGGTTTTATTGTATTTCTTTATACTTTTAGGATATCTCTGCTCCTCTGCTCTTGATGAAACATTATTCAAAGTGTTGCTTTAGGCAGTGACCTTGGCCTGTGTGTGGTACTGGAGTGTCATAAGGTTGGGGGGGAAAAAAGGACAGAAAACTCTCCTGACTTACTGACATACTTCTATTTTCTACTTCTTTTTATAGATATGATCAAATAGAAGAGCTGTAGATAGGAGCAAATAAAAATTGGCACCAAATCAAATACCAAAATTCGGAAAAGGTCAAATTAATATATTTTTACATTTGTCTCTCCTGGAATGAAGGAGGCATTAAAATTCTGATTATAAGTTCTCGTGAGAATGGATTGTAATGAGAACAGGAACCAGCACATTATAAATCCACTCTCCTGGTAATAATTTAACTAGAACAGTAACTGGTACAACTGTAATTCATTAATTCATTTTTATCACAATTTAAAGACTGAAATCTGGTTGTTATTGTGTGGCCTTCTTGTGCCAAATCTGGGGTGGTTTTTTTGCAGCCAGAGTTTTGCACAACTAAGATCCCTCATAAAGCAGATGGATGCAAACCTCCTTGGAGTTTACCTTGCCACAATTGCTGCCTTTTATGAAGTTCTTATTTCACTTAAGATTGGGTTGAAAGAATATTAAAAAGTAGTTCTGATTCGTGTTTATTTAGGACAGATGGCTAATTTAACTAGGCTGATCTCAGTTTTTTTATTGGACTTCATCCAGTGGTCCTTGATAGTCTCATATCTGAATTCAACATTTCCCAGAGTCATCAGATGCAAATAACAAAAGTAATTAAAAGACTGCCTCGAAGTGTAAATATCCATTTAAAAAGTGTGAAATTTTTGCTAATAACATTTGTGGAGCTTTCGATATTTTGAAGAGTTTTAGTTGCACTGACAGTAAAGACTGACACCAAATATGGTGAGTGGTTTTATTTGTTTATTTGCTTTTTTTCCCCCCCTGCTGCTTCCAAAGTGTGTTGGAGAAGATGCTGTAATGTGCCTGATGGTCTTAAAACTTGTTGCCCTTGTTCAGCAGGGCAGTGAAGGGAGGGATGATGGGATTTCTGATTTTTGGAGTCAGGGTTGCTTCAGGATTTAGGACTGATGCTCTCAGCGTGGGCTTTTATCCTCTGCTTGCTGTCTTTTGGCAGGTCCTCAGGGCTCCCTGTGCTCCCTCTCAGGAGCTGCTGATGGATGTGGCCTGTGTGACTGTCACAGAAGACATTTATATGACAAAATTATTGTAATCTGTCAATTTAAGACAGCTAGTTTTGCTTGGTGGATTTTCAGACTTGAGAATGTCTGCTGCCTTTGCCACAGCCGAGGAGCAGAGCTCATTCTGAGTAAATATTTGTGATTGGGGAAAGCCCTAGAACAATTAAAATCTGTATTTTAATCTGTAGTGCTTGGACATCACGAGCAAAACCGTGGCTCTGCTGCAGTCAGCAAGAGAACTCCTTATTGATTGGAGCTGGATTGGTATTTGTGCTAAAATAGAAGGAGTGAAGACACAAGATTATAAAATCCCTGTTACTGGATTCATTTTGCTGTCCAAAACAGAGCAGGTTTCCTCAGCCACTGCTGGGGCTCTCCCCACCCTGCCTGGGTCAGGTCCTCAGCCCTGGCTGCTGCTTTGCTCTCACTGGTTTTTCTGGCATCTTCACCATGGCAGTGTAGCTTTATCTTAATAAAGGTGTCCCCAGCAGCTCCTGCCTGAGGAAGTGCCACTGGAGAGCTTCACCAAAAGAGCAGGGCTTCCAGAATATTCATTAATGTCATCAGTGCTGGGAGACATTAATGATGGTCCTTGTCCTAGGCATGGGCTGAATAGAAGATGGTGCAGACAGTGGGAGAGAGCTGTGTACTTGGGGTGTTTTGACAAGGATTGCTTTAAAAATTGATTGGGGAGCAGTAGATGTAGTTTTAATTATTACCTGTAGATACTGATAGATCTTCCTGGTAAGTAAAAAGGCATTTTCATGCTGTGTCTCTTTATTGTGCTCTCTGGAAGCTTAGGTTCTTCACATTGTCTGCCATGCATGCAGGGCTAATTTCATCAGTGGAAGTCTGTTTAGACCTCAGAATTCCTTAGGTTTTATATCCAAGCTCTTTTTGTCCTTCCCACTCCTTCAGAGACAGTCTGTGTATCATATTGCAGGTTCTCTATTTGAAAGATCTTCTTAAATATGGTAATGCTGAGCAACTTAAAAAACCCAAACAATTAGAAAGCCAACACTGCAGTAAACAAAGCTGCAATGTGAACATGTGCTGAAGTTCTGAGTAGAGGCAGTAAATATTTGCCTTAAGCCACAGACTAAAGGAGCAGGGGCTGTAAACTACTTGTGGCTGCAAGAAGCAGCAGTGGCCCTTGAGTCAAGAATTGTGTGTGCAGATTTCCAGCAGCAGGGAGGGCTGGTTTGCTGGGAGTTTTATTTCTGCACTGCCTCTCCACAGAACTCTGGTGGCTTTAATTTAGATTTTTGAGGCCCTGAACAATTTTCAGTGCTCAGGCATCACCCCAGGGGTGGCTCCTCAAGGTCCCTTCCAGCACAAACCATTCCATGCTGGTGCCTCCTAACACTCAGTTTCCTTTCTCCTGTAAGTCAACATAACTTCATTGAAATTCAGGTTTCCAGATGGAGAAAGTGGGAAATGGCTTAGAATGGTTGATTTTGGCTTAGGGAGACTGAGAGTCCCAAGTTCCAAATTCTGTGAAGGTCACTCAGCTGCTGGGAACTGGCTCTGGCTCAGATGCTGCAGCCAGAGAAGCTGCAGAGCAGAGAACCCTCCAGTAAAAGCTCCTGGTTTCAGCTGTTTTCATGACCATAGGAACTTCACTGTGGACTTTTTCTGTGCCTCTGAAGAGCAATGCAAGGTTTGTTTCTCTTGGATGCAAAACCCCCAAAAGAATAGGAAATGCTTGAGCTTCCACTCCAACCTCAAAAAAATCTTCCAAGGCATTTTTATTTTACCATGGCAATATTTTGCCATGTCAAATCTCCCACAGTTTTCAACAGGCTCCAAGACAAGTTTGTATTTTAATAAACACAATGACTGAGATTTGTTGCTGAGTGAAACTAATGAGATGAAGGATGTTGACAAGTCATGGATTTGTATTGTTCAGCCTGAGCATAACTTGAAAGCTCAGCAGTACTGGACAAGCACAACTACTGAAAATGTGAATATATTTACATGATTTGATATGAAATATTGAAGCCAATTTGTTAATGGGCAACTTCAAGGCTTGTTTTTATATACTGAATAAAAACCAGTCGGTCAATTGTAATGTAAAAATGCACATTTTATTTTGGCTCTGTTTCTAGCACTAAGCCACATATTCAGTATAACAAGAAGAGAGCAATAACCTTTTGATTTGATGATATACAGCACCTTTTATGTAAACCCATGAAAAGTGATTACTGGTATCATGAGGAAACAGCACCTTAGGGAGATTACCAGGCAAGGCAAACAGCTGGAACCCATAATCTCCTAAAAGTCTGATTGTCTGTGGATCACCATGTCTACCCTGGAGGGCTATAAGTAATACTTTTTTTTAATTATGCAAAACAATCAATTCTTTTAAAATTTAGAATTTAAAAATTTTCCTAGCCATGAAATTTAACTGTGTGTTAAGCCAGATGTTCAACAGAAGCTCTAAGTTTAGGACTCTGCAAAATTTGGTTTCATATATAAATGACACATTTCTGATTGTTTTCTTGACATTTAAGATTAACTATTCCAGCAGTTTACCTGAAGTTTAATTTAACTGGAGGAAAAAAATATTTCTAATCCATTTGATGGGCTGTGGTTTTTTTGCAACTTAAGTTAAAAAGAAAATAATTACATTTTAACTGAAATAAGCCTGGCTTTGTAGGTATTTATATTGATTTAATTAGATAAGCTTAAAAAAAAGGAGACAACCTGAGTGCAGATAGAGCAACTGTATTCTTTTTTTTTTTTTTCTAGAGTATAAATCTCTTGAGAAATGTTTGTTGACCTGGTGGCTGTGCCCTGTTGTTGCTGTGTCAGTGACTGAGAGGCTGCAGCCTGACTTTCCTATGGGCTTTAGGCCATGCAAACTCCCTGTAATTAAGCAGCATGATAAAAGAAGTTGAGATAATTCTTAAAATCCTTCCCCAAACATATTTCAGTCTGTTACTAGGCAGGTGAGATACCCAGGTCCCTTCTGGCACATCCAGCAGTGTCAATGACCATGTTTGAATCAGGACCTGGGGCCTGTGCAGTGCCCTGAGCTGCATCCCTCTCTCCCACCTCCTGCATCCCTCTCTCCCCCCTGCCTGCATCCCTCTCTCCCCCCTCCCTGCATCCCTCCCTCCTCCCTGCATCTCTCCCCCCTCCCTGCATCCCTGCCTCTTCCCAGGGATGTGGAAGCTGCTGCTCCCATGGGGGAGCTTTCCCTCGGTGCTAATCACAGAATCTCGAGCTCCTGGGGTGGTGACACAGTGCAGTGAGACAAAAATTACTATTTTCAGCCAGGCATCCTGCTCCCTGGTGACTTGAAAGCCCCAGTGTCAGGCTGCATGCTGCTGACTCCAGAAGTGCTCGGAGAGGGATTATCATAAATTCAGATACCTGCTAGAGATACCTGCACAGTACATTTGTGTCTGTCAGCTTTTTCAGGAGGCTGATTTTCCTGGCAGTTTGTATCACTTTTTTGGATCTCTGAGGGAACTGTCCAAGAGGCACCTGGAAAAAAAAAAAAAAAGTGTTGGAGTGTCTATTGTTCAAACTTTTTTCTGAATTTTCCAGGAGGGTGTTCCATTATCTCTGCAGCTAGAGGTGCTACTGAAATCTTCAAAGCCAGCTGTTGGACTTAACAATATAATTTTCACCTGAAACTTTTTGTTCTAGCAGGTGATAATGATTAGGAGTTGGATATTAAATTTTTTTGCTTTTTTTTATCCAGGATAAGGTTTTAGCCAGACATCAACACAGACAGAATGGCTGTGTAGCTGAATGCTGCTTTCTCTCATCTCAAATGCCCTGTTGCAAATAGCTGCATCATTCTTAGGATGGCATCATAAAGCTTGTTAGACAATTTCCATCCCTCAAAGGCAAATTCGAGGTGATCTAAATGTATAATTTGCATGCTAATTTAAATGTGTGAACTGGTTTGGGGTCAAACCCACAGGTTTGATGAAAGCATTGGGGGAAGGTTATCAAACATTTAAGATGAGTGCTGAACAGGCATTGTGTAAGGTAAACATCCCCAACTTGTTGTCACTTGTGGGAGTTTGTTAGGAAGCCTCAGTTCCAGGCATTTACATTATCTGAGTGGAACTGGCATTTCCTTAAAGACAAGTTAAGTGTCTCAGCATCTTCTTGAAGAGGTCTGGGAGCTGTGGTGGTGGGCAGGGTGTTTCCAAGTAGCCATCTCAGTTTGTGATCAATAATTTTGACAGTTAATTTAATTTAATTTTAAATGCAGTTTTGCTGTGTGCGATTCCACCTTTTTCTCACTGCTGGAATTATCAGTTACTTAAAAATAAATTTGAGCTTTCTTTGTATTTGAAGTTCCTCTGATTATGTAGCCCTGAATAGAGAGAACAGTTGAAGTTCTTCATCACAAGTTTTTTTTGTAGGTAAATGATAATAATGAGAGGTTAAATTTTCACTAGGCTGTAGTTAGAGGTCAGGGTAAAAGGTATTGCTGTTGTATGTTGGGATGTTTGCTTTTAAAACACTTTAAATCCATCCTGTATTGGTGAGGAAAGGATCATTTGGCCTAATTACTCTTGCCTGCCTCTAATTTCTCTAGTTTTATCATAGCCAGGACATTAAAAATAATTATGAGCAGAAACTTCATGTGCCAGCTGCTGGGCCACTCATAAATTCTACTGTGGGACCAATACTCCTCACTCCTTTTACTTTGTAGCCTGTAATTTTTTGTTAATTCTTCGTCACTCTTGCTTTTAACTATTTCTCCCTTCTTTTGCAAATCAGCATGCTGTGTGATGTCCCAGTCTGAATCATTATGGGATGTCAGAGGGATCCTGAGGTAGAGCAGGACAGACTTAACCTCGGTGGGAGGGACGGGCGGTAATGACGAGTTAATGGCAGCGACACACACGGAATTTTCATCAGTTTGCTTCGGGTTTAGTGTGCTGGTATTAAGTAACAATAATTCACAGAGTTTTGTGTTGAAATAGCCCCGTGGAGAGTCATTGCTGAGCACAGAGCAAACCCCCAGGAAGGTGAGTTGTCTTTGGACCAAAGGGGCTCTGACCCAACCGTGAAATCTTGGATATCGGCAGAGGGAAAGGAGCCAAAGCTGGAATTAGTGCATTTCTTTGTTAGGTTTTCAGTTTTAGATATTTAAGATATTTTAGATATTTTAGATAGCTAATTGATGCACTTTACAGTAAGATTCAAACCTCTCTGGTGTTACCTGGTGAGCTATGGAAACATCAAGCAAGGTTTCTTTGAGGTTTTGATACCTGGAGTTGAGAGAACACTTACAGGAATGGAATTGTTGTGAATTACAGCTTTTTTAGTACTCCAGGTTTTACATGCTGGGTCTTGCTTTGGAAAGTCTGGAAAAATACAACAGAGCTGGGCAAGAAATGGTCCCAAAAGAGCCCTGAGCAGCTGCACTGCCTTTACAAGGATCTGCTGGGGTCTGGGATCACGGAATGACCGAAGCTCTGTGGCACCTTGAGGTCATCTCATGGCACTGCTGCTCAGTGGGGCAGGGGTGGCTGAACTAAAGCTGTTCCACAGGTCTGGGATGTTGCTTCCTGACTGGATAAGCCAAGAAGGGTCTGCTCTCCACCCCTCTGTGCTCACCCTCCTGTGGTGCTTTAAGGAGGCTGCGAGGCTGAGGTCTGAGAACGTGGGTTGTGAGCATCTTCTGCCTGCCGTGTCTAAAAGTGACAAAGACGACTGGGATTATGGTGATGAACATCTGTGCTGTTGTGAAAAGCCCCTGAAGTTCTGTAAGACTGCGAGAACTGGAAGAACTGGACACTTCCACTCTCCCTGGCTGGGAGGAGGAGGGTCAGATGGTGCCTCAGCTGGGGCGATGCCGTGAGTTGGGTGCTGCAGAGCGGTCTCCAGGCTCCCATTGTGTCACAGTGACCTTCAGTGGTGTTTGCAGGGATGTCCTGGCTGCTTGCAGGGTTCCAGAGCTGTCTGTGAGCTCATCCAAGCTCCCCTGAGGCTCTGGGTGTGCCAGGATGCCCGAGGGCTGTAGGAGTGCCTGGTGCCAGGCGGGTTTTGGGGTGTCCTGTGCCCACTGTGGGCACAGCAGGGCTGGCACAGGCTCTGACACTGCTTCTCCTTCGGGACAGGCCTTCAGGGCTCTTGGCAGAACTATTGATCTGCTGCATCTCACTTGCTTAGCTCATGAGGTGAGATTTTAATCTCTTTTAAAGAAATACTAAGGTTGCAAAGCTTGAAAAAAGATGCATGAGGTGCCTGTACACCACTCTGGAAATTTTCCATCTGGGAGACTACTTCATATGGTGCAACTGTTTATTTTTGTTGTTGATTTTGTATCTATAACCTTATTTAAAAAAATCAACATATTTTACCTGGAGAAATTGTTCCAGAGCACAGTTCTTGTGAAATGTTAATGAAATACTGTCTCTGACCAGCTCTGTATTTCTCCATTCAGGATCACAGCAGAAACTCTCTTTAAAAACTAATGTTTGATTTTTATGACAGCATTTAGAGAGGAAGAATCCTGATTAGGCTGCTCCAGCCTTGCCCTTTTGCTTTACTCTTTGCTTTACTGACTGAAGGGCAGTGACAAAGAGCTGCATATATGGAGCTCCATGCTTCCATATTCTTTGAAAACAAACAAAAAAATCATGCCCTTATGCTAAATGGAGCTGCATCAGCTTATTTAAATAACCAATAAGCTGTTAAATGTTTTTATTTGGAACAGGGAATTAAGTAATTCTGGAGTCAGGTTGGTAAACACTGTGGTCTGGCAATTAGGAAATTGATTGGGGCCCTAATTCACTATAAAACAGTCCATCTTTTTCTGGGCCTGTAAATATCTCCTGATTGCTTAATTCTACAGCCTCCTTAATGGGGAACCTGGTCATTTGTGAGGAATCAGCTGAACATGTGGTAGGCTCATCTGTTTGTCCTCCTCTTTTTCCAGTGTTGATTTGCAACAAAAGCAATTTGGTGCAGATAAAAAAGAGCAAATGGTAATGGGCTTGAAGCTGAAAGCTCTTAGCTTTTAACACTCAAGCACTCAAAGTGGAGGATTTGGGGATAAAGAGACTTTACTTATGGGTTAGAGATCCTTTGTTCTGTGCCTGACTGGTTGTTTTTCTTTGGCCTCGTTTTGCTATAGTGTTGGTAGATGGTGAGTTGCTTGTGAAGCAAAGATATTTAATTCTGGGGTCTCAAGCTCATAAAACACTTTTAAAAATGCGAAGGCAGCACTCACTGGAGGCCCTTTGGCACCCATGACACTGTGTCAGGATTATGGATTACTGCCAGTCGTGCATTTCAGTCTGAAAAATTGCAGTTTGGCTTTCTGATTTTAAGAGCTGTCTGTGCTGCTTGAACTGCTGGTAGCAGGACCCTGGGAGTCATGGGAGCAGTACCCATTCTGAGTTTGGTAGTGTAACTTTCAAGTGATTTCACGAGAAAGGAATAAAATTAAAATGTAATCCTTGAAAAATATATATATATACCAAAAAGATCACATGTTGCTTATGTATAATGCTTTTTCATCAGACTTGAAAGTGGCCAATTTCAAGGTTAAGCAAAGCTTATTATTGGATCCAAACAGCATCTCAGTCAATTGTTAAATGAACTTTAAAACCCTTGGCTTTTGAAACCTATATTAAGCAACAGGGAAAAAGTACTAATTGCTATGAAAATGCAAGCATGGGCTTCCTTGTTAAGGGGCAGGACTGACATTTGCAGCATCTTTTTAGACCTTCAGAAGAATCAGCCCTGTGAGCTTGAGGCTCCTGCTGGAGTCACTTTGCCTGAGCTCAGGGGGAGGGTTCCTCCTGGTCAAGCAGCAGAAAAGTGATGGCTCTGTGTCCCCCTCTCCTCCTGGAGGCCCTGTGGGCAGCAGTAAAAAGCTGATGCAGCCTGAGAGGTTGGCACGGGTGTTCACACACCAGGTGTGGGGAGGAGACTCCTCTGAGAGTGCTCAGGCCCTGGCACGAGGTGATGGCTCCCCTGCATCCCTGGCAGTGCCCAAGGCCAGGCTGGACAGGGCTGGGAGCTCCTGGGACAGTGCAAGGTGTCCCCACCATGGCAGGGGTGGGAGGAGATGCCCTTTAGAAGCCAACTCAACCCATTGCAGGAGGTGCAGCCCTGTCACTCTGTGGGAATACAGAGAGAAGTGGTTTTTGGAGAAGAATTAAGTGTGTAAGGTGTTTTTCTAACATTTGAAACTTACTCTACTCATCCTGAACAGAGGAAGAACAACACAGGCTGTGGACTCCTACGATCCCTCTCAGCACTGCCTGGATATAAATATCTGTGACAGGCTGCACAAGGATGCTTTAATGGCAGTTGTCAGAGACATTTAAAATGGATTAGACCTTCTCTTTTTTTTTTTTCCTCTAATAATGAATATTTAGTGAGACTTTTAAAGCTGTTAGCTATTAATTATAGAACCTAAAAATATGATGGTGTTCAGTCAAGTAGGAATCAGCACATGACTGTATGCAGGAGTATGTTCTCTGTCTAGCTTTTGTGACATATCTTACTACTTAAAATTTGCTTTATAAATACAAGAAATGATTTTTTAATGATGACAGCTGGTGATGAAGCAGACTTGCCCTTGGAAGTTGTAAGCAGACTGGGAATATTAACACTTAGGAGGTAAAAGGAAAGATTAATAGATAAATGTCCTGATATTTAAATAACGTATGATAAAATTAGATTACCATAAATTTAGTTCCATTGTAGATAATGATATTGTTCTGGGGCTAGAAATCCAAGTGTGGCAATAGAAGGTTAATGTTTGCATTAATAAAAATGCAGGCCATTGTCCTTTGCTTGTGGTGTTGCTGCTTTCTGCAGATAAGAAATCTCCTTTCTCTTTAAATTAGTTTATACTACCAAGGGTTACTTTTGCATATTGGAAATAAATAGGGTTATATTTCTACAGCTAAAATAAATGTTTCTACTGTTGAAATAAATTACTTACTCCAACAGTAGAAAGCTGATTATACCATTGATAAAGAGGCCGTCAGTCAAATAATTCTCATTTATGTATTCAAAAATCTTAACTAATAGTGCAATGCAAAAAGCTCTAGTGGCTTTATTAAATTCTTGCTTTTCAAGGTGATTTTTTTTCTTTTTGTAGCTGGAAATCATCTTCTATTTGCAGCCTGCTGTCATTCCTTCAGTAAAGTGTTAGAACAGAGTGAGGAGGCTTAGAGTCTTTGTTTGGGTTTAGTTACTCAGTTTTGTTTTTTGTCTTTTCACCCAGGTTATTCAAGTAGTTGAGAATCCAGCTTGTGGGATCTAGTTCTAGCCTTTGCTGGTCTGTTTCTTTGGAAGAAATCTCTCTTTTAGGAAAGAGCCTGGCAGTAGCTCTGTGCTCCAGGCAGAGCAGGCCCACTGAGCTCCTTTAGTGATCCAGCTCAGGCCCTGCAGCTCATCCATCTCAGATTTCTTGGCCTCCCAGCTCCATGGGGAGCAGGAACTGCTCTTGCCCCTTTTTCCATGCTGAGGGGTTGATCTCCTCTGGCACTGCCAGAGGTAGTTTGGTCAGCAGGGACAGGGAGAAATGCCCTGGATGCTCTTTGTCCTCTTCAGACTGGGATTGAAATGAGTCTTAATTTGATAGACCAGGGTCCTACACTTGTTTTTTTGTTTAGTTTTGGGTTTTTTTCAAAACTTTGATGTCCTGGCCATGGAACTTCCCTTTGCTGTTGCCCAGGCTGGGGCAGCCTGGTCACTGCATCTTCTGCAAGGCTCAGCATCCAAAGAGCTCAGACTTTCCTTTCCTTTGTGTCCATCACCTTGTTCAGGGTGGTTCACCCTGGGAGTGGGGTGATGACCCTGACTGAGTTCCCTCCCAGCTGTGAAACCTCTTGGGTGTTGGTGGGAATGGGACTGGAGCCTTGCCTGCCACTCCTGCAGAGCACTCTTGTAACTCCATGAGAACTATCACAGCTCCAGGAGGCTGGGGGGTGAAATAGTAAGCTTGTCTTACATGGATTGGATTGGTTTTGTCAAGTAGCTTTTGATGTAAGGAGTATGAGAAAATGAGAGCAAAGGTCCTAGAGAAGAAATTTGATGGGCAAAGGAGGGGTAGAGAGCCCAAGAATTTATTCTGAGTCCACCTGTGTGCATGTGCATGCATTTATTTGTGCTTAGGCATTGACATTCCTCAAAGTACTCTCAGATGATAGCTCTGAGTGCCCTAATGATAATTGCATTTACACTAAATGTGGAGCAGCATCAATACTGATACACAAATAATTTAAAGCTGCCAGCCAGCCATCCTAACTCATCAAATGGAGATTGCCCCCTGTCTCAGCCAGGGAAGATTTCATCTTCTTCAAGAAGGGTGGATGTGGTGGCCCTTCTGTTAAATGTGTCCTTCTGCTGAAAAGGATATGAAGAGGAGCAAACACTGCCTTGGGGTCTGGAGCATAACTTAAAGCACAAATACTTAGCTTTTTTAAAATGTCAGCAGTGATTGAATTTTTTCAGCTCTCAAACTGAAGCATCTCAGATTCCACCTCTTGACAGAGGAATGCTTTAAAAAATATAAGTTAATTGCTATTATATTTGGAAGGAAAATAGGCTTTAACCTTGAGGTGCTGAAACAGCAAATAAGATACTGTGTTCAGGTAAGGATCTGTGACCTGTAACAGGTGTGAGGGGCTGCAGAAGTGACCTGCTTTTACTTCACAGCATAGAGTAGAGGGAACCTTGCTGAGTGCTAATTAATTGTTGCTTTCATGCAAAATAATTTTTACCTTCAAATAGCCTTGAAAAGAGTTCTCCCACTTTTCTCATCTAGGAAAAGTTGGTACTCACGAGCTTCATAAAATAGGATCTAATACCAAGAGTTGAGCTCTTTAACATTATGGGGTTTGAGCTGAAAAGGTTTGCTGCTTTTTAAGCAAGCCATACATAATTTAAAAGTAATCCTGTCTTTTTCAGGGCATTACTGTACAGGGCTTTTCTGGGTTTTTTTTAGGGGCTGTGTTTTCACTATGGAAATAAGTATTGCAGGTGATTTAGTGGTTTTTCTGCTGAGATAGGAATATGCCCTGACTCCTTTGGACTTTCCTCCTGGGGTGGGAAGCTCCTGTGTGCTGGGGAGGTGAACAAACACCTGCAGCACAGGTGGCACCACTCCTCTGGCTCCTGGGGTACCCCAGCTTCCCTCCAGGTGTGTGCTGGGGTAGCTGTGAGGGAGACACAAACTCTGGCATTTGTTTGTCCCTCTGCACTTCATCCTGAAAACTGGAAACAGTTTTGTACAAAAGCAACCACCCACTCAAAATACATAAATGAGACTCTGGGATATGTAATCCTTTAAAATACAGCACAGGGGAGGTTTCCAGGGAGTGTTTATTATGGTGACAGGTAGAACTGAGTGAGTAAAAGCCTCTCTTGGCTCTCAGCTCTGGAAGGTCCTCATTTGTGATTATAGTCATGATGATAAAGCAATTAAATGCCAGTGAACATATATTTTCCATGGCTGTGAGGCTTCTGGCATAATTATATAATAAAAAAAAATGCCATTAAAGAGCAATAATGTTATTAGTGCATCACTTGGAAGAAGTGCTCATCTTGGATGCTAAAAGCACAAAACAACCAAAGCCCAAAACAAACTCTGATGCTCCCAGGCACAGAACTCAGAACAGGAGCCTGCTCTCTGCCTGTTGGTGTGCACAAGATACTTTGAAGCACCAAGAAATGTTTGCACCTCCAACTGGCCAAATCCTTTTTGCCATGAGTCCCTTTAGCATAGAAAATCTAAACTTCAGGTTGGGTATAGTCAATTAAAAGCCACAGGACAAGTCAAGAGGTAACTCCTGGGTCCTGACTCACATTGCGTCCTTCAGTAAAATTTGTGAGATTAAACCTTGCAGAAATGTGAAAATATATATTCCTAGAGTGTGAAGCCTGTTTTATTACAAATTGTGTGGATGTGTATCTCTGTCTTTAGACTTTATACATCCAGTCAGTGGCACAGTCCTGTCTTGCATCCACCAGGATGTGCTGTGTTGTTAAGGAATGACCTAAAAGCTGCTTTGGTCCCACTGGTCCATGGCCCTGCTCATCATTTTTCAGGAGTTAGATTAAGGCAGCAGACCTAGGATCTTTAATACCATTTAATCATACAGATCAAAGAGTTGTTGTTTCATAACTTGCATTGTATTTCCTATTTTTAACATTAAGGTAATTAATTTGCTCTAAACAGTATTGATGGAAGGTAGAAGCATTTCAGTAGCAGCTAAAACGAGTTATGTATTAGATCTACAAAATACAAAATGTGTATCAAGATCTATCTGAAGGAAAAACGTTCCAAAATTCACCTTTTCTGGTTTGATGCTTGAGACCATGGATTGATCCATGGCCTGGCTCACTGCTTGCTCAGTCTCACTGTGCTTTTGTACACCAGAGGGGCACTCAGGGCTGGCATGGCTGGTGAGTGACTCTGAACAGATGCCCAGGAGGTCAGGCTGGGACTCCTGGCCATGAACTCCAAATCACCTCTGGAAATGTAATAGTACCCTGTATGAAAGGGGCAGAATGTTTATAAAGGAGGTCAGGCATGCCCTTAAACTCAAACATAATAATTTTACTTATAGTCTGTTTGAAGTTAGGATTTAAAAATCTATTATTAAAAAAAAAAAAAAGAAGTAGAAACAAATTACAGCTGTAATGTTTTGTTTTCATGGCTGGCAAAGTGCCTTTTTAAAAACATTTATTTTAGGAAGAAACCCACTGCCATCAGAGCGAGTGCGTGTGTTTATTTCTTCTGTCTGAAATATTTTTGAATGTTTGAGAATAACACAAAATTACAGAACAAAAAGACTACAGAGAGTTAGAACAATCTGCCATTAATCTGGCTCAAAAGCCCAGCTAATTTTTTCGTGGGAAAGGTGATTTTGCTCAGTTCCTCACTGTCCCCATCCCCTCCACTGCGTGTGGAGCCTGTGTTTGTTCCACTGCTGACTGGAGAATGTGCTGCCCCTAATCCAGTGGGCTGAGCAAACTCCCAGTCAAGGAAAACCATCAAAAACCCATCAGGGACGCTCCAGCCCAGCCTTTGGGGGGGATACTGAGCCCCATGTGGGTTGGGAATAGGGATGGATGCTCTAGCTGGGGTTTCTAACAAACCCAGGGCAAGCAGCAGCTTTGTTTAGACAGCACTCACTCTCACACGTAATGAGCCCTTTAATTAGTTTTTCACAATGTGACAAAAAAATGTCTCATCAAAATATTTATAGTTGGGTTTCGATTTAAGTCTTCATTGCATATATAAACCAAAATTTGTCATCTGAGGTAAAGCATCTGGCAAGTTGGTAAGTGTTAGCTCATGAATCAAGCAGGGCTATTCTGGGACTGGGGACTTACTCAGATGTAGTAGAGATGCATCCAAGGAGGGATGTGGATAAAAAGAAGATGTCAAGAGTTTGATTTTTTTTTTTTTTATTTTTTTTTCCTTTTTTTTTTTCCTTTGGTTTTTTTTCTGGGCTNTTAGCTCATGAATCAAGCAGGGCTATTCTGGGACTGGGGACTTACTCAGATGTAGTAGAGATGCATCCAAGGAGGGATGTGGATAAAAAGAAGATGTCAAGAGTTTGATTTTTTTTTTAAATTATTTTTCCTTTTTTTTTTCCCTTAGTGTTTTATTCAGGCTAAAAGATTTATACACAGCTCATCCTGCTGCTTTTCCTGTGTTTGTTTGGAGCTGAGAGGTGTCCATGGGAGCACCCTGGTAGTTCACAGGTGGCTTTTGTGGAAATGACACTGCTAAGGTGGCCCCAGGTCTTGGGGCAGTGGAGATCAGAGGTACATAAATCAGTGATTTGGTTCCTTCCAAATCAGTGGCCCTGCTATGATGGGGAAAATGTAGAATTCTTAATTATTTAGGAGTTGAAGTCTTGCTTGTTTTAACCTGGTGGCAAAAGTCAGCAGAGGGAGAAGGCAAAGAAAAGTGCTGTGAAGTTAAAGCTGAGGAGCAGATGTGGGGACCAGCCCTGGCCCCCCAGGCTGTGTCCCCTGCTCCAGCTGCTTGGATCCTGCTTGGACATGGAGGTCCCCAGTAAGGGCTGGAAACCCTGGCAAAGCAGAGACCTCCTTGGGCTGGGTGTTGGGGAGGGAGGGGAAGAGCTTATTTTCTTCTGGAGTTTTCCCAGCCTCAGTTTGCATTTTGAAATGGAGCAGACCCAGCTGCATGGTTAGCTTTAATTTTGGTGGAAAAGTTTGCCAGTGTTTCTGCTTTTTAATTTTTTGAGCATTATTTGTAAACCCTTGCCAAAAGCCTCTCTCTCTTTCCCACAGCAACTCTTTAAAGAGAACTTGTTTGATCTGTTGTCTTATCTAAGATTATGGCTAATTACTCAATAAAGAACTTTTCTTCCAAGGTCTTTTTTCCCCCCCTTTTAAGTATCATCTCATGGGGTGAAATTTCTTCCTCTTTTGATTTTGCTCCATCACAACTGAGCTTTCATCAAGACTTGTCTCAGAATCTGAAGGGAGCAGTTAGCACGAAACCAAGCCTTTAGATTTTCCCTTTCCTTTTTTATGCTAAAGCTGAAAGATGAAGCATATGGAAAAGAAAATAGCATTAAATCTCCCACTCCAAAAGGAAAAGCATTGAGGATCTGGCTGCTGCAGGAGAGGTTTGAGCTGCATGCTTCATTTACTACTTTGTGCAGACATAACAAAGAATTTACTTTAGTCCCCATGGTACTCACACAACCTGTGGTGTGGTAGGCAGAGGGAAAGCAATGAGCCTTGTGTTACAGCAGCTGACTGGGAATTCAGGTGGTTTAAAGACAAATGTTTCCTTAATGATCTCACTGTACAGACCCACTTCCTTTTTGGTTTATGTTTCCCATTTCTGAAAAAGGAGCTTTCAAGCATTGTGCAAATAGTTTTGTTTGAATGAAGAGTACAGTGGGGCCCGTAGCAGAAATTTTAGTTAATAATTCAGAATAAAAAAAAAAAAAAGCAAACCCAAAGAAGTCCTGTCAGAAGAGATCTATCTTTTAACAAGCACAAGGCAGAGGGGGAAATGTCAGAGACCTCAAGTCAGATCTCACTTGGTATTTGTGAACTAGTTCTGCTAAGGAAGGAAAAGCATTGGCTTGCCACTTAGTCTAAACTAAATTTGGATTTTGAGATTTTATGATTTTGATGTTATGAGCCTCTTGGAAAAATCTCAAAGATGTAAAGTCCCCAAGAGGGGCTTTCCCTGTGAAGGACGGGGGGAAACCTTTAGGATTCCAATCTAAACCCAACCTCAATACCTGAGAACATGGAAATGCAGAGTGTGGCCCCCACTGCCATGTCTTGAAGCATTGTTCTGTTAGGTCACAAAGCACTGAGGTGATGGGGGCAGATAAAAAGGCTGCTTAAAAGGCAGAGGGTTTTGTGTGCACACTTCCTCTTGTATTGAAAAGTGGGAAAATCTTAAAGGGCTGGAGCATTTGAGTTTGTGCAAAATGCCCAGGTGTGTACAGGGAGGAAATTCAGGTGTTTGTGCCTGCAGATGGAGCAGGCACAGCTCTGTTTCAGGCTGAGTTTGTGTTGGGTTTTTGGCATTAGCAAGGCCAGGTAAAGAACCTGCTGCTGTCTCACCCCTGCCCCAAGAACCACACCAGTTTGTGTGATTTTTATTTTTATGTTAGTCTGTTAGAAAGTAACAAGCAGAGAAGAATGGATTTGTCTATATCCCATTGAGAACAATGATAGAAATAAGGGAATTTTAATTAAAAATAAAAGCCAAATGGATTCAGCTCTCCTCCTGCCCAGGCTACTGGTGTATCTTGGGTCAAGGTGGGTCTTGGGAAGGGAGCTTTAGTTAATTCACACACAGATGGGGTCAGTAAATACTGAGGATAAAAGGAAATTATTTGAAAGCTCACATTCATTGTTTAATCTAGACATACTCTGTAAATTAAATAATTAAAGTTTTATTTTCTTTGTATTCTGGCAGTTCTGAGTAGGCAGTGGTGCATTGAGAGCTTTCCAGCCCGTTCTAAAGAGACAAAACTTGAGTGCCCCTTGTCTCTCTCTCCCTGATTGACTTCCCAGGAACTTTTCAAGCAGCTGGGGAGCTTCACTACCCTGTTACAGATTTTTCTGGCAAGATGTAGAAGTGTCAAAAATACTAAAGTACCTCCAAGGGTTATAGGTGAGCATAAGAGGAAAATTCTTCTACCAAAGGGGAAAAATCTTTAAAAATCTTATACCTTGTTTGAGACTGGAGCATTGAGGCAGCAGGCAAAACCTTCTTTAAAAAAAAGCCTTTCCCTGACCAGAGGAAAGGTTGTTTTAACTCATGTTAAAATAATCTTTTGGCATTTCATATCTAAATTCTGCAGTACCAAATATGGAAATAATGACTGAGTTCAGTGTATTGTCCTGTCACAGCAGTGCTGTGATTTCACCAGCAGCTATATCTACTCCCAGAGCTGCTCTCTGATCTGTAATGGCAACATGCTTCTTAATTTATATGAATTTGTCTTTTAAATTTTCACACAATTTGCTCACCTGAAGAGGTCTTTTTCTCTGAGGGAATGTTGAGGTAGACTTTTGGTCTTGCCTAGTCCTTCATTGTGATATCAGCACTTAATTAGTTGTGTCTCTGTTTCAGTTAAAAAAAAATTTTTAAAGCTGATGAATGAAATGAACAGAAAAAGCAGGTGTGGAATGTCCTTTGTGGGCAGAGAGGTATTCAAGGTATTTAAATTGTAAAGGGATTTTTCTGGAATAGAATAATGATTGCTATCAGCTGACATCACTTCATTATTCAGAGGACTCTGCTATTCCTATCAGGCTTATTTCTTAAAATTCTGCAGTTTTCTTGCATATTATCAGAAGCAAGTCCTGTACTGAGGTCTGCAGCCTTGCCTGAAATCCTGGAGGTGTTGCTTCACTCAGACTGGAAGAAGCCTCAGTGCCATGGTTTAGTTTAGTTGAGGTGTTGGGACAGAGGTTGGACTCGATGATCTTGAAGGTCTCTTCCAACCTGGTGGTGATTCTGATTCTGTGATTCTGATTCTGAAGCCACAAGTCTGAGCACAAGGACTTGCAAACCCAGTAATTGCTGAAGTGTGTGTTTGCAGAGTGAGCTGTGGTGAGGAGAGGCTCCTGCCCCTGGGGAGTGACTTTGTGCCAGGGATGGGGACAGGACTGAGCAGAGCCCGGGGCAGGAGAGCACCTGGCCCTGATGCAGAGCTTCTCCTGGTTGTATGTCTTGAAGCACATGTGGGTGCTGAGGAGTGGAAAAACCTGCCTCAGTTTTGAACTTGACCAGGTTAAAGACTGTAGACTTACAGTTGGCTTTGGGGGAAAGATTTTCCCTTTAATTGTACCCATATTTAGCAAGTAAAATCTTCGTTTGCCTCTTCAGCTGAGTTTCAGGGAGACTCTTTCATGTGTGAAAATGAAGTTTCATCCCAAACAGTTCTGTGGACCATTGTGCTGTGTTTTGTAGATTAAACACTGAAATTATTTCTTTTTTTTTGTTTGTTTGTTTTTGTT
>VZRX01022634.1:36944-89587 GCA_013398075.1 Notiomystis cincta
TTGTTTTGTTTGTTTGTTTTGTTGGTTTGGGGTTTTTTTTAGATTTTTTTTTTTGTGTGTGTGGGGGCAACTGGTGTTTTTTCCAGCCTACCCTGCAGTTTCAATTTATGACCCTTTGCAACTAGAAGGTTAAACGTCAGAGGCCTGATTTCGTACATAACTTGAAGAACTACTTGCAAAAATATGTATGGATTTTAAGCTTCCTATTTCCTGAAGCTTCCCAGAGTGGTCTTCAGGTCTGAGAATTTCTCTCTTGTGACCACAGAGTTTCCTTACTCTGCTGTGATACCATTATGGCCTTACAGATTAACTCCACTAAAAAATAGAGAGTTGAGCTGTGGTGGCACCCAGACAGTGGTGACAGACTGTGTCAGGAACCTGCCTGAGCTCAGCTCAATTTGCCTATTCAAATCTCAAAGGGAAAAAATAAAACCTAAACACGGTCGTTTCCTCCTAAATCATAACTTACATCTGGCATGCAATTTCTTCTGATTTAAAGCCCGGCCAGAGACAATCCAGAGTGGTCTGGGGCAGAGCTCAGATAGCCTGAAAAGTGCTTAATGAAGTGGTTCTGGCGGGGAGATGCGAGGTGCACCTGGCTGTGCTGGCGCCCCGCGGGCTGTGTTGTGACGGCCGCGGCGGCGGGCGGCACTGAGCTCTCCTGCCTGATTGTGAGCTGCAGGAAGCTGCTGTTCTCATTTCTCTGCGTGCCACCGAGCTCCCCACAAACACTGCACACCTGCACGAGCTTGTTCAATAACTGAAAATTAGTTCAAGCCAGCTGTTGGGGGAAGGACAGGCGCTTTGTCATCCTGCCTTTGGTTTTGTCGTCTCGCGGTGGGAGCTCTCTTCAGGCGGCCACCGAGGAATTGTGTCAAAGGCTGAAGATGTTCAGGGAGGTTTTCAAGGAAGGGAGAATACCTCACCTTAGTGGAGATGGCTCTGGATTTAAATACCTGTGTTTATTACACCTGCCAGAGGAGGTACAGAACTGAGGCACTGCTGATTCGGAGTAGGAATTTTACTGATACACATGTGGTTAGGGCACAAGGAATTTGTCACCAAAAAGGAGCTCATTCTGATGGTCACCAGGAGCTGTGTCCCAGCCCACTTCCAACAAAACTTCTTGCTTTTGCTCTCTAATTTTGGCTGCTGAGGTCTAAAAAGGTTTCTTTTGGATTAAAGTCAGCTAAGGGAAGGTGTCTCATGCCATTTCTGTTCATGGCATTCCTGAATTTCTTGAAGCATTTTGGACAAGCCCTGTTTCCTTGGCCTTGCTGTCAGAAAATTGCTGCTTCACAGGCAGTGCAGTAGGTCTTGTGAGTCATCAGAATATTTTTTTTTGATGACCATTATTGTTTGGCTCAGATTTCAAGCATGGCTGGAGGTGGAAGCAACTCATATTGAGTGGTGAAAACAAGGCCTCAAATAAGCTCCAGAACTGCTGATTGCATTGATTGTTGGGAACCTTTTAACAATGATGTTTTACCACAAATATAGTAAAGGCTTTCTTTTTTACTTCACTCTCACTCCTTTAATTAGAGGACAAAATTTAGTTGCTACATGTAACTTACTGTACCACAAGCTGTGCTGGAGTTAATACAGTTAATGAAACAGTTACTGGTTTAATACAGTATTAACAGACCCATAATCAGAGCACAGAAGTTTGATGTCTTCCTTTTAATATCACTGCGTTCCAGCTTTGTTTACAGCTTTATTGGCATAGCTGGTGTGTCAGCAGGTATTATTACTTTACAGTGTGCAGACCTTTTAATTGCCCTCATTGTTGAGGAATTAATTTCTATTGAATTTTGAGGAGTGATAGCCGCTGAAGCGTGTAATCAGGTTGGGAGGTATTTGCAAAGACGAGCCCATGGCCCCTTTGTGACAGCTGCTGTGCCACCTTCGTGTGCTGCACAGATATGGACACAGGAAGCACCAAGGAAAAAGGAAGATGTTGGCTGGGTCAGCAAGCTTTGCTCCTGCATTTGATGAGTAATTAGGTGATGTTAGTGCTGTTACGGTGTAGTTGAGATTACTCTTCCACTGAATGAGAGTAAACACTTATTTATTCTGCAGCAGGGTTGAACTCTGTGGGTTTATCTCCCCCAAAAATTACCTTTCTGGAATGAAATTTTGAGTGCCGAGTCATATTTTTTTGAGTTTTTCTTTTTTTCTTTTCCTTCATAAGAATTTGTACATTTGTATTTGGCTTTTTGGAGCATACTCTATTCTACTGCTGTGTGTGGCTCAGAGTGGATCTCCCCCTGCTCTTGGGCAAGGACAGTTCTCCCCTTGAGTCAGTCAGAGCTGTTGTATTTTACTTTTGAGTACAAACCCCTGGAATTTGGATGATTGCTGGCAGCATCACAGCACTGTGACTGGTTAGGGTAATGGCATTTCATAAAACTGAAAGTGCCTGGAAGATATCCAGTGATTAAGATGTTTGTGTGAATCTTTTCTAGGAAATCACTTAAGAAGGGATGTAAATAATTGGCTATAAATACCTTAAGAATCCAAGAGGCTTGGGAGAGTAGCCATGGGTGACTGGAAAGGCACACTGATAAGTTTTTCCAGGCCACTTTGAGGCTGATGAATAGGTGCCCTATGATAAAACTTGCTGGATTTTGAACTTGGTAGAAACCCAAGTTCTCTGGGACACCGTAGGGAATATACACTCGGTTAATCTTTATTCTTTCTCTTTTGCATTGAATATGTAGGAGTTCTGGGAGCCAGTGTTCACAGTAATCCAGCAGCTTTTCCATTTGATTTCATGCAGCCTGGCTGTGTGAGTGTCAGCAGATCCCTGGGCACCCTGTCCCGTGGGGTGACCTGGCTGAGCGCTCTGCCCTGGGTCACCTTCCCTCTGCTTCTGCAGCCTGGGGGCAGTCAGCAGAGGGGATCAGTGCCTCTCAGGCACCTCTGGGAAGGGCTTTTATCTCAACCCACAAATTTCCTCACTCTCACTCCTTGGAATCTCTCCCCCATCCCACTGAGGGGGAGTCTGAGCCGTGGCTGGGGTTGAACCACGCCATGCTGGGAAGATTGTTAATCTCCTTCACCATTGCTGCTGTCCTGCCTTCTGCCATTGACAAAACCTCACTTTAATACCAGAGACAGGAAAATAACCCCCCAAAATGCTTTACTATCTCAGGAGGAAACAGGGCTTTTATTTCCTATATAAACATAGGAGAAATGTGTGCACTGCCACTGCGGGCACCACCTGTAGTTAAATGGCTGTTGTTTCTGCAGAGAACCAGGAAAGCTCTATTTTCCAATTACAAATGGGAAAATCCACAGGGTGATATTGGATTAATTGACAGACAGCCATGCCTGAGTAATCCTGCACTTCCAAATGTAAATAACAAGTGCTTTGGAACAGTTAGAATAAAGATTTTATATTTATTGAAATTAATCCAAAACTCCGAGCTGTGTCTGTACACAGTAAAGAAATAAGTGATCATTAAACAAAACCCACAGCCTTGTCTGTGCTGCACAGAACCTGTGTACCAGCCTTTTAAAAAATCATTGTTAGAATAATTGCTTTTCTTTCTGCTTTAGCATAGAACAGCTCCAACATCACAGTTTAAAATGGGAAGAAAAATGTGCTTTAAGTGGTTTTACTTAACTAATTACATGGTTAGGCGCATAATTTAAATAAAATGGCCTGATTTGTTAATAAGTTGTTTAAATTAATGGGGGGGGGGGGAGTGCTCCGGCAGTTCATCTTATACCCCTGCAGTTTAACAAGGAGTACCATGTTTAATGTGGCAACTGACTTTTAGGGAGTAACACACCACCAGCAACAAAAAATCAACAAAACAAAGAGATATTCTAGCCCTGGTAAGATGTATTTCCCTTCCTCACAAAAATAAACCAAGGGAAGGAAATCACACTATATGTGCACAGCTTTATTTTGTTTACTTTTATGCAAATCAGGCTCTTGCAGGGGAATTTGTTGTAAACTCCAGGACAGACTAATTTGATATTGTCCCAGAAAGATGTACACTTGAATGTTTAACAAAAGCAGCAGTGCCAGTGAATAGATGACATTAAAAGTATTACTTTTGCATAATTTATGTTCAGTGGTGCTGATACCAGGCTTCACTTCATCACCTGCTTACACAGAGAGTGCTGGATGTTTCAAATCTCATTAAGGTATTTATTCATTGTAATGAATGATTTTAATGTACTGTATTAAGGTTATGCCACACTGCACTGTTCAAAAATCCATCTTACTGTACATATTTTAATGTTTGCAGTCAAATTAATACCTTTATTACTATCAATGGTTGAGTGGACACTGTTCATACATTAATCATTGTTGTCTCTGCTTTGTCCCACTCCTTTGCTTAAGTTTAAATGCCACATTCCTTGATGGAGATGTAATGATCTTCCCATCTCTGTGTGCAAAGCCCAATGCCAGAGGCTGGCCCATCATGTTACTCAGGTGTTCTTAGAACCCCAAAATGTGTGGTATTCCAGGCACCTTGTCAGAAATACATTAAATTTTAAGGTAATGCAAAGTGCACATCCAGCAGCCTCTGCTAACTTCCCCTCCAAAATCCTTCACGTTGTTCTCTGTGCACAGCAAGGACAGGCAATGATACTTCATTGCACCCAACAGCAGGCAGCTTAAATTGGAGTTCTTACTCCTACAATAAATCTGATCAGATTTTGGATTTAGGTGCATTTTAAAAACATGCCAAGTGCCAATATTAGGGTGGCTGATGGGGATTTTGTACCTTACTGTTAACACAGCAAAGGGCAGGTGTCAGCTGTTACAACTGAACTTGCAAATTACATATGTTCACTTGATATACTTTAATAAATAATGTCTTTTGAGGTGGTTGCCAGTCTCTTCCTTGGAGATTTTTCATTCCTGGTTCTGTATCACCCACTCAGTGCTTGAAATTCCAGCTGTGTAAAAGGTGATTGAAAATTGTTCATCTGAGAGGAGGAAAAAAAGAGTTAAAAGCTGTGTTTTAGTGGAAAATGTTTGTGGAAGATTTGGTTAAATGGGCTTCAGATAACTAAATAGTGATTCTGGTCCTAAGACTGAGAATGATTTTGATGGCAAAGACTTTAAGAAGGTCAGCAATGTCAGAACATGAAAAGCAAAGCTTCAGCTTGGATTGTAGCTAAATTGACTGCCCAGATGTTAATTAACCAAAATCTGAGTTTCTCTCACAGCAGTTAAAATTAGTAGTAGCAGCAGCTTTTAGCCTAAATTAATTCCTTAATAACTGCCTCTAGTGTTTGTGTATTACCCCAATATGAGAATAGTGAAGGTTTTTCCTCAGCAGTTGTTTCCCATTGTTAGACAGCAAAACAATGCTGGAATGTGTGCACTGCCCATGGGACAGGGTATTCCAACCCTGTGCAAGTAATAAGCACTGCTTCTCTCTCTGCTCCTTCAAAGGCAGATCCTCAGCACCTGGTTTCTGGTGTCTTGATGTGACACACAGACACACTGGTGGAATGTAACAGAAAATCCCCCTGAAGAGCACAAGGAGGTTGGCAGGTTCCTCAGCTGACATCTCACGTCCCAGCGTGTGAGTGTGGGCGATGCTCAGCCCTGGCAGGCTCAAATTGGAGGCTCCCTGTCTGTGGTGGAGTTGCCCATTTGGTCAAGGAGGGCTGCAAGCCTCTCCATTTGGGGAAGGACAGTGAAATTCCTGTTCTTCTGTGTGTGCCAGTAAAGTTTGGAGGCAGAGAGATGCAGCTGAGCTGGCATTGGTGTTTTCTAGTACAGCGTTATTTAAGTGTTTAAAAGACCAAAGAGAATGAAACCTTCTCTGCCCAAAAATCCCTCCTAATTTCTAAGCAGTGTGCTGCTAAGAGGCATTAGTGAAATTCTTGGACCCCTGACAGTTTGCAGGATCAGGCTCTTTGGGAGTTTACCCTGGGCAGATGCACAGAGCATTGGCATGCTGCTCAGCAAGCTGAAAGAAATCCCAGCGATCCCAAATTTGGGACAGGTTTTCTCCTAGTTGACAGAATGTCAGTGAGCCAGGGAAGAAATTTAAGGGGGTTATCTTCTCAAGATATTAAGCTCTTCCAAACTGACAGCTTTGTTGCAGAGGTCAGCTAAGAGGAACAAGAAAGAGGCCCTGTGATCCAAAGATGGACTGACAGATATGATTTCTTTTCCCTTTATTGAATTATAATGTCAGTGGTTGTGTCCCATTACTCCTACGAGGCTGGAAACCTCCATCTGAAGTTGGAAAAAATGGGTTTTACTTGGTAAAGACAGATTTTTGTTTTTTTTTTTATTTTTTTGATCATAACCACTCTTCAAGATAGCTCAGGTGTGAGGCAGCATGTGGGCTGGGACACGCTGATGAAATCTGAATTAACTCTGCATATGGAACAGAAACAGAGTGAATGCAAACCCTGAGGATGGGGTGTTTTTCCCAGTGATGAATCTGTAGAGTCATCATCCTTGCAGCCCCCAGACAGAGGGGTTTGTGTAGATCAGATCAGGACATGCAAAATGCTGAAGATTTTATCTGTTTGGCTGGGCCTGTGTTTGAAGGCAAATCAGGTGCAGTTTCTCCCATGTAAGATTTCTCCCTGGGTGCAGTAATAAGAGTCTTTTCCTAGTCTGGTTTTCTATCTCATTTTTTTCACTTTAGTTGCTGCATGTACAGCAGAAAGGTCATCCTGACTTTTGTGCTTTGCTTTTGGTGGCATTGGCTCCATTTTGACAAAGCTGCATCATCAGCTATAAGCAGCAGCCTTCTAATTTATTAAAGAGAAGAAAATCCTTAGGAAAAGTGCTCTGAATGAACACAATTATTTTAGGTGACATTATGTTCATCAAAGATAATTGGCAAGTTTGTAAGTGCATCTTTTCAGTTATATATGAAATGTCTAGTACAGTATGGCTAATACAGTAAATAAATTTAGTGTTTGAGCTTTCCTCCCAACAGCTCTGCCTGGTGAGTGATGGGATCAGAGAAGAGGGAATAGAACCACTCAATTTCTCCTTTCCAGTCCTAAAATCTCTTCATAAAACTGGGAAGGCAATTTCAGCCATCAGAACATAATGTGTGAATTAACTAGTTATATGTCAGAACCATTTTTATGACCTAATTTGTTCATGTTACCTTGTGCTTTGAGTGGCAAAGGTGGCAGAACCTTACAAAGATGAGACTTATCTGATTGAGTATGGTGGTAATAAAGTGTATAGTGGCTGCAGCAGCTGAGCTGAAGGCAAGCTCATTCTGTGGGGTTGCTTATAAGAGGAAAAATTCATTAAAAAGAGCACTATTAAATACACAGCATGTTGTTCTTGAAAGAACCAATATAAGTATTGGAAATAACAAAGAATGGAGAAGTTAATTGGAACAGTAACTCTTGTGATTAGTTCTGAGACCCAGGATCTGTGGATTGATGAAACTGATTTTTTTTTTTCATTCCCCCCACCAAGAAATTTTGTTAACTACACAAGTATATGAGATCCCAGCCTTTGAGAGCTCTTTACTCCCCTTTTTCAGAGAAAAAACCCCGGAGTTTTTTCTTTCCTTTTGAGTTATCTGATTGTCCAACAGAGGTAACCGAGGGACCGCGCGTTTCCCAGGGGAGCTGTTCCTGTCTGAGCAGCTCTTACAAACACACACGAACCCACACCATGGCCATGGAAGAGGGGGCAGAGGAGGTTTATTTGAGGGAGAAGGGGAGGTGTGAGTGCTTGGCTCTGGCTCCTGGAGAACACATTAACTCTGACAATAGCAGGTGATGAAGGCGGGCGCGTGGCCCCTCGGATTGTTGGCAGAGCTCTGCTGGGAGCACCAGCAGCTTTTCCATGGTGACTGATTGGGCACAGGCACTTCTGGCACTCCCTGTAGTGGACCAGAATGACAACCTCCTGTGTCCTGTAAAAATGGTGAAAGCTCTTTGTCAGATTGGGGGAAAAAAAATAGGAAGCAGTGAGATGAGTCCTGTGTAACCTGGAACGCTTTTCATGGACGCTTTAGTACAAATTCACCTGGGTGGCTCAAGAGACACCAGCAGAACTCTTCAAAGGCCAGGCAGTGGATGTTTGTAGTTAGACAGAATCTACAGAAGAAAAATATTTCTTTTTTTTTTTGTGGGGAGCTTCATAAGCTTGATTTTAGGGAAAGAGGATGTGTAATTGTTTCTGATACGTGCAAAGCTGAAGCAAGAACATTATTGCATCTATGGAGCTTCTTGTCATGAGAAGAATCCTTGAATAACTCTCTCAGTACATCCTGGCTGCTGTTTCAAACTAATAGGGATGTTTTACTAAGGCATACTTCTGGGAATTGAAAGAAATGCGGCATGAAAGAGGTTAAATCAATACTCAGATTTTCAGAAATGTATTTCAAAAAGAATTGTAGCAGTTATTTTCTCCATTTTTCAGGGAGGTAATGAAAAATAAATGGGAAGATTACTTAGTACTTCATGTCTGATAACTCAGAGAGCATATATACAAAGCTGCAGTCAATTTTAAAGGCATTTGAGGAGTGATGTATTTATGGATCAAGGCAGCATGGACAGGGTCCTTGGCAGCTCTGTCTGGAGCAGGGGATGTGGGTGTGGCAGTGACCTGGGTATGCTGAATTCTGAATTTTTGATACTTTTCTTCCCACAGAACAAAAAAGCTTTGATTTTCTTTTCTCTGATGTTCTTTGTTGATACAAAAATGTATAGCAGAGAATTGGGGGCTGCTCTTGAACACCTGCAGGCAGACATTGCTTACAGAGCTAAATGGAAATGCTGTGAAATTAAGAGATGAATGACAACCAATGTCCACAACTCCAGTTTTAGTGCTTCCTGTCTTTTGAGTATTTCACATTGCAATTTTTGCATATTTTAATGCATTTCTTCTGGATGTATGCTGACAGGAATATCTGAGGGTGGCTCTGTTTTATTTTAATGTTCCTACAGGTGTAGAGTCTTTTTGTTTACTCTAGTATGGGTGTTAATTGCATGTTCATGTATTATATGCACAATAAAATGCATTACTGTTATGTGTGTAATGTTATATTATGCATGTAATACATTAATATGGAATAATTAGCTAGGTCTTCACTTTGAGGTCCATCACAAATTCTTTAGCTACATGAATTCAATTCATCAAGTAATTTCACAAAATCTTAACCTCTATAGTGGCTAAAGGAAGCCTTGCTGAGAGCTGGAAAATTTTATGGATAGGGCTATTTATCCAAAGTTCTATTATTAGCCTAGAAAGAAGGGCTCACCATGTATTTTTATTAAAAATGACAACGTACTTAACATCTTTAATGAAAACTAACCATTGTGATATGAATTTAGAAACCCTGACACCTTATTTTATAGAAATGAAGTCCCCTAGTATATTAAAATTAACATTTTTTAATAACAAAAAGTGATATAGTCCACTGGAGTAGGACTAAATTTATCTTATGATTGTACTTGTCATGGCTTTGAGTATTTATTGAGTAGTTTTAAAAGTTCATTAAACTCAAGAGATTAAATATTGCCCCGAGCAGTGCTCCATAAAAGAAAAAATATAGTGCTATTACTTGGTAAAATGTTGTGCTATGTTGTTAATTTAACTCCCCTGAGTTCTCATCTTCTGCCTCAAAAGACATTTCTTCATGCTGTTGAATATGACATTTCCCATGGATCTCAGTTGTCCGGGGCTGTTGATCTGTCTGGGCTCCCAGGGCAGCTCCCAGCTCCAGGTCTGGTCTTTGTCCAGTTCTGGGTCCCTCAGCTCAGGGAGGACGTTGAGATTCTTGTCCAGAGGAGGGACAAGGCTGGGCAAGGCCTGGGACACAAATGATGTGAGGAAGAGCTGAGGGAGCTGGGGTGTTTATCCTGGAGAAAAGGAGGCTCAGTGAGTGTAGTTCACTCTCTACATCTCCCTGAAGGTGGCTGTGCCCAGGTGGGGTCGGGCCCTGCTCCCAGGCAACAAGGGACAGAACGAGAGCCCTCAGCCTGGGGCTGCACCAGGGCAAGTTTAGGTTGGATGTTAGAAAGAAATTCTTCTGCCCAGGGACGTGGTGGAGTCACCATCCCTGGAGGTGTTTAACAAAGCCTGGAGGTGGCCCTTAGCCGTGGTTTGATTGATGAGGAGGTGTTGGGTCAGCTCACAGGTTGGACCAGATGATCTCAGAGCTCCTTTCCAGCCTGGCTCATTCTGTGTTCTGTCCCATCTGTGGAGCTCCCAGTGGGATCCTGTCTGTGGGGTGGGATGCTGAGCCTGCCACATTCCCAGAGGAGGACTGTGCTCCCCCAGGGAATGCCAGCCCTGCTCCGTGGCCGGGGGAGCTCTGGCTGAGCCCTGGAGGAGCACAGACTGTGCCTGGCTTTCCTCGAGCGCTCCTGGCAGGGTCTCTGCTCCTGCCTGGAGTTTTCTCCAAGAACACACCTCCAAGGCCCTGCACAGGCATCATGTTGCAGATTCTCAAACTGTGTGTGGGGAGCTGTGTAAAAAGACTTTAAATAATGCAGCTGGTGCTGCATGGGCTCACTTACACACCCAGAGCAATGGAGCAGCAGCATCCGCTGACAGAACTGATGTGCTCTTCTTTGATGGCTTTCAGATAAATTTCAGAAGAATCATAAACTCATTTATTTCTAAACGATTTAACATCACTTGCAAGAGATGGTTCTGAGCACGAATCCTGTTACACTTTCTGTAACTTAAGTAAAATAACTCTTACTTCTCACACATACCGGTTTTAAGAGTTATTCTAGGAATCAAACCTAAGATTTCCTTATTTGCTGATGTGCTTCATATCCTCTGGGCCCTTGAGTTTCTCTTCCCTTTCTCCTCATGCAGGTGGCTGAGGGCTTTCTTTAATTGTTACTTTTAACCCCCAGATCCGTGTGTGTGGACAGGAGGGGGGTGGATTTTCTCCAGTTCTTTGGGTTTGTGCAGCAGTCCCTGCCTGGGGACGCGCATGTTACGCACGCACACCAGGCAGGACGTGTGTGGAAATCAAGGATTGATTTGAAAATTAAACTTGCTGGCCCTCCAGCAACATCTAAGTTTACAGTGACAAAACAATAACAGGGAATTAGAGAGAACCTCTCCTAAAATCAAATCAGGCTCTTGTTTTGCAGCAAGTAATTAGATTGCAGTTTGTTTCATTGCAAAACTCACCATGGCCAGTAAATTAAACTATCGCTTGTCTTGCAAAAATAGTTGCCTTTGGACTATTTGACAGTGGCCTTTCTTTGCCCATATTTTCCAGTTTTGTTACCAAATGAAATTAAGTTTTACATTAGAATTGGAAGCAGCTACTGCTGTGAAATTTGTGTCTCAAATCTGTTACACAATTTACTCTGGGCTCTTTTATGAAATTTAACCTATTACTGATCTGTCTAATAATGTTATGTGTCTTGGGATAACCTGAGTGTACCAGAATGAGTTCTGAATGAATTGCCCTATACACAAGGTAACAGTCTAATGGAATTGCAGGACAGAAAAAACAACATATAGTTCACCTTTTGCCATTGTATCCCTTCACCACCTCTGAGCAAAATGTATTTATCAGTTAAAGGAGTTAGACAGAATATTCCATTTATCAACCAATTGCCCTTTTCTTGTTTCTAATGCATTGTTTGAGCCTCAAACATGTTTTTCAGTTGTGAGATGTATCTTCTGTCTGTACAAATAAACACGAGCTTTAGCCTTTAGCAAGATACTTGAAAGGGAGATAAATACATGTTTAACTCACTAAGTTATGCAGAAAAATGACAAAACAAAATTGGATCGTGTTGTATTGCCTTTCTATATGCAGGGGGCATGGGAGATGCAGCTCTTCAATGTGCAGCTAATAAAAGCTGATGTTTGGCCATTCCATGTTCCAACCCCTGTGCACCTCGCGGGCTTTAAACGGCTCATGGAGACTTTGGGACACGTGCAAGTAGATGATAATTTTCCTGAAAATTAAGCACTTCACAGCTGCTCGTTGCTGTGCTGAAGCTTTAACCTCAGCACAGGCATATTTTGAGGCTGATCTGACTTTCTGCTCATCCCCTCTTGTTGTCCTCCCTTACTGCCCCATCTGCAGAACCACGGGGCTGCTGCTCACAGAATCCTCAGCACCAGCACCATCAGGTGTTGACCATGACTGAGCATTTGCAGCCCAGGGGGGTGCTGCCAGTAATTAGTACCATATTTGGTAAACCCTGGATAATTAATTCCTGGGGTTTTTTTTCATTTTTACTATATATGGACTCTAGTGCTGGTCAGGCTTTGAGTGCTGTGCCAGAATCGAGGTCAGTCCTGTTTGATGATCACTCCTGGTCTCTTTGATGATCACTCCTGGTGGGCAGTTGCTCACAGGAGCAGTGTTTTTTTCCTTGGAAATGGCTGGGAGAGAATTTATGCTGTGAAGTAGAGGGGAACTGGGGCTTTTATCAAGGTAGGAGAGTTGTTTGGTTTCACTGCTGGCTCTTTTTATTATGAGCTTATATTAGAACCAGATAGCTTTGTAGAAATGGTCAAAGGATCAGTAAAATTGAATAGTAAATTTTGCTGTGGTAAAATCAGTGTGGAACAGTAGTTATGATTTGATGGCATGCTCGTTGCAAAATACAGAGGTGTTTGTTTCAGCCTGATCAAAATACAAGATTGAACCCTGTTGGAACAAACTGCAGGTTTATGCTTGTTATTTTATGATTTATAATATAAAATGAAAACTTTACTGCATAACTTTCAGCTCAGAATTTATTTTCACAAATAACTCCTCACAATGTAGAGTAAGTTCTGAAATGCCAGTGTGCTCGTAACTTGAATATTCAACTTTTCAATTGGCTTTGATGTGTTAAGTAAGCAAATTATTTCTGCTTGCTTTTTTAATTAATCTAGCTCATGCCAACCCTAGCATTGAGAGTTGTGGTTCCATCCCTGGCAGTGTCAGGCTCAGAAAGACAGGAGCCCCAGTATTTGAAGTGGAAGGACTGGTTTAAAATGGGATGCCAGACTGCAGGTCCAAACTTCTATCAGTGGATTCTCTTCACTTAAGTAAATGCTTACATAGTCTCAGCTATTGATTTTGCTCTTTAAAGTAAAATATGTATGTTACAGAAAGCAACTTTTAGAAAATATGGACATCTTAATTTTTTTAAAAAAATATTTTCTTGAAATATATAATGACTGGCAACCATGGAAAATTAAAATGTTAGGGATAAGTACTGTTTTCACTTACTATTGACCATAAAGCTTATGGAGTTGTAACAAATATCAAGCTGGTTTAAATTGGCAGCCTGACAATGAGAAGATATTTGCTGGTTTATTCTTTTGCCTGGTTCCATTCATTAGACTCAATCTTCTGTGTAGCAGTAATAAGAGAATTCCATTTTACTTTCAAAAGTGAGCTTTCCCCTTTTTCCCCCCACAGAGGCAATAACATGGCAATGGCTGAGTATCCTTGACAATACCATCTTTGGAAGATTGAGCTAATTTATTTAATTTTCACAGTTAGCACACTCTGTCACAATGCTGGGTTGCTGTCACATTCAACATCAGAAAAATTTTATGCTTCTCAGCATTTCAGAAATGACCAGTGACATTAAAACTGTGGATAGCACCTGGCTTGGAGATAATTCTTTGAGACTTAATTGTAATTATGATGGTTGCTTCATGATGATTCCTGATAAGGATTGCACAGGGAAATGGTAAAGCTGTGAGGTGTGGGATGGCTTGAAGCAGAATTTGGTCCTTTATGGTTTTCTTCCAGTTTTGTGGTTTTACTGTTCCTTTATCATCTCTAGTGCCTTATGTGTACAGAGCACCCTTGAGAGAAAACTGCAGGTACAGTCAGAGATTAGGATGCTTCAAAAAGTCCATGGTGTGCAATATATTGTGGGTGCATGGGATTTTTTTGAGTTTATTGATTGGTTTATGCTGAGCTGGAGTTGAAACACCCAGTGCAGCTCAAGTGAGTGCATTGAGAGAGAGAGATTATATATTTATGTGTGCTTGTATGTATATTTATGGTACTAAAGGAATGGCTTTCTTAGGGAAGCACAGGACTGATGATATCTTGGCTTTTATCATCAAATTCCCCTCTTGGAGAGAAGCCTCTGAAGCCCAGGTGCACTGTGCAGTCTGGCTGGGGGAGCAGCCTGGAAGCTGCAGTGTTTGGGAATGGATTGCAGGGCTTTGGAGGGCAGAACTGAGCATCCAGCACCAGCACCAGCACCAGGGGTGGTTTTCCCAAACTCATGAGGCTGCTGATGCACAGAGGTGTGGGGAGCAGGGAGGGCGAGTGGTGCTGAGGATTTTGTGGGCAGGATGGGCTCTGCAGCACCTGGGAGTCCAAACTTTGCTGGGATTGAAGCTCACACGTAGCAGAGAGGTGGGAAAGCAGCACGTGGATGGATGCACAGGAGACCAGAGGTGTGAGAGGGCTGCTGAAGGCAGGGAGGAAAACAGGCCTGAGGGATTGCTCGTGGTGGGCAAAACACTTCACACCATCAGGGCCCACGTTTCATTTATTATTTTCTTAAAGGATGGGTTCTAGCAGCTTCACGTGGGAAGAAGCAGCATGAGCTGGCAGCACCATTTTTGCTGCAAAACTGTTAAACAAATAAGTGTTACAGAAGTAAACCTGTGAGAAATGAAACATCTTTGTACTTTACTGAGCCAATTAAAAAAAAAAAAATCAGGGAACCCTTCCTACATGTATTAGAAATCTGTTTTAAAATCTGTTAGGTGGATATTTTCAGTTGAGGGAAGTTATGTTGCTGTAATGTTTTCTCATTCGTTTCATCTCAAATATGTGAAACCTGCTGTTTCCTAAATAAGTAAAAGCAGATGGAGCAGCCTTGGTGATGGGTTTTGCTGAACACTTGAGCTCTGTTAGTTCAATTCTCACTTATTTAATGCCTTTACATTAGAGATCAACTTGAAGTTTGCAGCATGGAATGTCTCACAAATAAAACATTGACTGGGAAAGTTAGTGAAATATAGAAAAATAGTATTCATCTCATCTGTTTTATTCTCCTTAGTATCTTTTACACCAAAAGGATTAATTTGGCCGAATCATAACATCAGAGTTGTGCCAACCTTGAAATAAATAAAAAAAAGTTAAACCAACAACCCAAAACTCTTGAGTCAGTCTCCAGATGTTTGTGATCTGGCAAAGGGAGATGTGTTTTCAAGTTCTTTACTTGTTTCTTGATTTCAGGGACTTCAGATACACAGTAATTTCCAGTTTTCCAGTGTTTGTATTGTATTTTTTATATTCTATATATTTGTTTTAGGGCAAGGCTTTTCCAGTAACCTAATTTCCAGGATTTAGAAGAAAAAATAAATGTTGCAGAGTATTTGATGTCACTGCTGACAGTGAATCTCAGAACCACAAAGTGAATTTTCCTTGATTTTGTTTATTTGTTTTTGCTGCTTTCCAAGTGTGGTTGGGTCATCAATTACTGGAGTTGTCAGGGTTAGCAGTACATTTTTAGTCACACACACTATGATTTGTACAAATTAAGGCTTTGACCTTTTGATTTTCTTTGCCTTCAGAGGGGGATTGCCAATGAAGGTGTTGGAAAGTGTTGCAGAGGAAATGCCAAAGGTGAGGAGGGAAGGTTTCCAACTAGAAATCAGTCTGGAATCACGTTCCTCAGTCTTTGTAAACACATCAAATCCAAATGTTGTAATCCTGCCCAGACCAAAGTCCTCACATTCCCATTGTTTCCAGTAGATGAGGATTTCATCCCAGAGTGCTGCTGGAGTATTTTGAGCTTTGATGAAAATAACTGCCACTGTCTGACACTGATGATAAGGTGAATAAAGTGAATGTTGTGCAGGATAATGAGTTCTCCTCAGTTTTATCTCCTCTTTCTTCAGGTACAGCAATTAAATTCATTCTTGATTTTTTGTGTGCTGAGAAAATCTCCTCTGAGTTACATAAATTTCCTCACATTCTGTATTTACTTTATTGAACATGTGTAGTAAAAATATCAACCCTAAAATTCATCTTCCCCTTGGAATTTGTTTTGCCATCTGCTAGTCGTGAATGAGAGAGAAACTTTTCATTCCTGCTGCGAAGGCCTCCCTCATCCTTTCTTCTCTCCTTTTTTTTGTTGAAATCCAAGAGTTTTCATGCAAAAGGAATCTGCAAATGGCCAAAATGGGACTGGGCTTCCATCAGCAGGACCTTGGCTTCGTGTCTGGCCTCACAGCAGGCGTGGAGAGTGCGATGCTGCCCTTGGTTGTGTTTGCTGTAGGAACTCGGCCCCGTTTCTGTGCACAATGCCCATGGAACTCATATATTTAGGGATAGTGGAGCAACTTGCATTTTCTTAATGAGGCTCATGATAGTCAGTGTTGTGGGCCTTTTGGAAATGTTAGTGCAATAGCAGCTTTCTGGGATGGGTATTGCCTCCTCCTGTCTGCCTCAGAGGCTCTCTGGCAGATGGACTACAAGGAAAATAGTGAAAACGGGGACGCGGGTTCAAAATAACTCGCCGCTTAATTGCTCTCTTTCAAAATCATTGTGTATCCTGAAGGTTTTACCACCAGTTAACGTTGCATTTACAGTTCTTAAGATGTTCATTATAGAGGCAGAGTCAAGAGCCTTTTCTGAAGGGAGCTGGCGTGAGCATTCCCAAGACATTGTAGGCTGCGAGGCACAACTTTTTGTTTGGTTTGAAGCAAGGTACCAGCGCCTCGTGATGAATTTTAATTGATTCCAGTTGCAGTTTTCAGCTTGTCACTGCTGAGGAGAGACTTGTTCAGTGTGGGGCAAAACATCTCTGCATTTCTCGTTGTGAGGTACAGGACTTTATCCTCTTTTGGTGTAAATGAGCCTAAAGCCACTGATGTAATGAAACTGTGCCGATTTCTGCCACTTGAACTCCTGTTTTTGCTGCCTGACATGCAGAACACAAAGGGATTACTGACTGTGGAGTGCCTGCAGAATCAGGCCCTTCAAAATAAATTAGTCACATCTCTGTCCAAGCAGATTGCAATAAAACAAGAAGTACGAGTAGTGCTCTTAGAATAATTTTGAACGTAAAATTTTTTTACTGTGTTTCTTCTCAAAGGGACTAAAATGTGGTCTCTTACAGATAAATATAAATGAGCAGACCAGTGAATTTGGATGAAATCATACCTTTTTAAAGATGCAAATTGAAAATTAAGCCTCAAAACAATAGAATCCTCCTGGGCCTTTCAGGAAGGATTGTATATTGCTCATCAGACACTGCTGCCAGGTTGCAAATTTTGTTTCACAGTGAATTCCATGGGAGAGCTGCTGGAGCTTGCTTTTATGATGAAAAGAGAAGGATCTATTGAAAAGATGCATAGCTTTTTCCACAATCTGGATCATCTCTTTTAGGAAAGAGATTCTTTTCGAGAGAAGGAGCTGTTGTTGTTACTCAGTTTTGCCTGGGCCTTTGCACTAAAACCAGGACCGTTATGGGATCTTCCTCCTGATAAGGGAGAACTTCTTCTATTGGCCCCAGTTTGGACCCACAGCTGATTTTAATTTTTTTTCCTCAAGCCATTTTAGAACCATCTACTTTCCGTCTCTTACTTCCCTCAATTCCTTTTTTGCATTCCCATTTTTTTCTTGGGAAGATTTTTTTCAGGCTTTGTGATGTTTTTTGACCACCATCATTCAACTTGAAAGTGCCCAAACTGAAAATATGGAAAGGCAAGAAACTGTTCAGGAACTGTTCTATAAAAAATATAGTTGTGATAAAGGAGGTTAAAATTAAACAGTTTACTCAACTGATAAAGTGGGAAAAAGATGGATTAAAAGAGATGGGAAATTGTCTCCTTGGAAAATTATGGGATTCTAAGTAAGGCAAATTCTGCCATTTGATTCAGTCTGGTAGGAACAGAACAGGGCTTTCAGGAGAAATTTTGTACTGATGTCATCCTGTTTCTGCCTTTGACTGCTGCTTTTTATGGGCTATGAATACTGGCCAAATGTGGGAAAGGTGCCAGAAATGGATTTACAGGCGTAAATCCTGAGGGTAACCTGGAAGTGTCTCACAAAGCTCCAGCTGACCATTGGCTGTGTTTGAAATGAATCTCAGACATGGGTTTATATGCAGTGATGGATCTTTGTAGAATAGTTCCATTAAAATAAGATACATAGAAGAACTGTGGTTTGGGTTTGTATGAAATGAAAAAAAAGGAAATCATGGTTAGTACTACAAAGCTGCTGATCACAGAAAGCAGCTTAACTTCAAGAGAAAAGAAAAGTCTTGATTGTGATTATGAAGGAACTATTTCCATGATTTCCAACACTGCAGTCAGGAATTTCTTCTGCTCGTGAATAACTCCTGTTGATGCAGATTAGGTTTAAAAATGCAGTTTTACTGGGCAGCTCTGGAACAAAGTCAATAGTTAATAAGGCAGAGGCTGCTGCTGGCAGGAAAGTGCTCAGGGCAGCTCGAATTCAGCTGTTGCAGATGTTGGTCATGGGGAGTTTGACAAACTGACCCCCTTACATGGAGCTTCACTTTGGGCTGGGTTATAGCAGCCCTGGTTGTGCAGCTGCAATATTAATAAGCCCATGAAATTGTAGAAGTGCAGCAGTGAGCTGGCATGGGGAGGAAATGGCTTAAAAATGTGGCTTTGCATATGTTTTCAGTGTGCTAGAAATGTATTTTAACTTGCAAATTTCCTACTGAGGTGGTGCTACGAGCTGGGAAGGGGACTGGACTCTGCATTACAAACCAGCTTTTTTTTCAATAAATGGAGGCTTCAGACCAGCTTTAAAACATGTTTTGGGAGTTGGTTTGGGTTTTTTCCTTTTCTCTTGTAAATCAGTGTATATTTAACTGCCAGTCCAAATGTGTCTCTTGTATGAGGGCAGAAAATGCTTGTATGAGGGCAGAAAAAAGCACGTTTGTGTGAAGCTGTGGTGTTTGCNTTGTAAATCAGTTTGTATTTAACTGCCAGTCCAAATCTGTCTCTGCACCCATGCAGAAAAAAAGCGCATTTGTGTGAAGCTGTGGTGTTTGCCCTGGCTGAGAGTGTGGGATCAGGAGGCTGGCCATCTCCTGGGTCCATCCAGTCAGTCACAGCAAATTCTCTTGGCACAACCAGAAGCAGAGGCCAACCATTCTTTGGGCAGACTCATCTCAGCAAGAGTGTTTAGATTCTTTAATATTGCAGTTTAAAAGGTACAATTTCATTCAGATAACACCCTGCAATTAGAATTTAATTTCAGAGAAGTACTAGAGAGCATACCCTGACATGCCTCCCCCATAGAAAGTTTATTTCAAATCGTTGGGAAGACAGAGCATTAAGTAAATGAAATGTGAGTAATACCTTGCAGATTGCCAGAGAAGTGTATGCCTAGGCATTTTAAAAGTAAGAGTAATATTTCACCAGCTCCTGAGAAATATATCAAAGATGCATAGATTTTAAGGCCAGGAGGCACTGTTAGATCATCTCTTCTGACAACCTGCATAACAAGCTAAAAACTTTTCCAGTAATTGCATCAAACATACACAAAAAATGTAAAAGAAAACAGTTCTGATTAAACAGCAAGAAACGCGCGCGTCGGAGGCGGCGTCGTTTCTCCAGGCTTCAGTTTGCAGAAGTTTTGTTTGCTGGCACGATGCAAATTGGATCCACTGCCTGACTCATCCAGCAGTACCTGCATTTTGATTCCTTGTTTTATCATTTATAACCCTTTGTGGATTTGATGTTCTTAGAGATGAAGAACGTGTTTCACACAGGGGTGTTTGAGTCCTGAAGGGGAGAATCATGACCTGAGCACCTGGAGGTACCCAGTGGTGCCAGGTTTGGAGATGCCCAAACTTTGCCCATTTTGTTGGCATGATTTCTTCTCAACAGCAAAAAATACTCAAAGATTTGTTTTTTTTCTTTTAGAAACAAGCAAGTAATGATAATGTTTAAAAAAAAAAAATTAAAAAGCCTCTCTACTTTTTTTGTATCAGAGGTCTGTCTGATTTTGGAGCCAATTCTCTTCTTTCCTGCAGTTTAGGTTCAGTTTGAGCTCTTTGTCTGAATTACACCATGTGCCAGCCTTCCCTTTTTTTGCTCTTCACCGTACCCGCAGTGACTTTATTTTGTTTGCTGTTGAAGTATGACTTTACACAAACTCAGGGGATGGTATGCATATGGATCACTTACAGATAAATCTCTGTACAGAAAACATAGATTGCCAAGTAGGCAAAACATAAAGATGTCTGTGCACTCATAATTTCCTAGCATTACTGTGTACTGCACTTAGCAGGATTAAGAGCTGTGTATCTTTGCTGCAGAACATACGTTCAGGCAGGAGAACCACCTGCATTAATTTTTGTTTTCAGGTGCCACTGCACGTGAATCTTCACTGCCTGTCGGGATTCATACAAATGGCTGATGTAGCTTCTCAAGATAACACGTTGTACTTGGAGGAAATATTCTGTATGAACTTAGATGCTCTTAATACTGGTGTTATTTAGCTGCTCTGGACTCCATCTGCTCAGCTATTCTCAGTGCAGGTCTCCAAGGCTACTTGGGTACTCAGTTGGCTTTAACCGTAGTTAAAAGGTGAGTTTAATACAGGATAGCTGTCAGATAGGAGCCATATCAAATTTTAGATTTCACACAGGGCACGTCATAAAGTGCTTTTCATTACCAGTAGTGGTGTGCTGATGGTTATGATGAGTTTGTACAGTGATAAAATCGTTCAATGGTGCATTTGTCAACAGTGTCAAGGTAATAGGAATGACTTGAACATCATCTCTTGCAATTTATGCTTTGAAGGAGCTGAACTAGTGTGTAAGCATACTTGAATTTCAAATAATCATAATATATCTGAGGAACAGCATTTTATTTTGCAGAACATTTAGTAGTTGGTCTCTGCAGCTTCGTGTAGGTGCCACCCCTGTAACTCTACATCCTGTTCAGCTGGTGGGGGCTGCTGTCTCTTTTCCCCTCCTCCTGCCAGCTTTGTTTCCACATGCTTGACACAATTGTCCAGGCAGATACACTGCAGATGCATCGTGGAGAGCTCACATCAGGATAAGGTGAACAAAGCTACTCCTGAAATCACTGACTGGTGTGGATGTGGTGAGTGATTTGCTCGAGAATGCTCATTGTTCCCTGGTTGAGTGAGTGATCATGGTTAAGTTTTCCTCTGTTATTTAATAGTCCATTAAAGGCTCTTTAGAAAATACAGCTTTTCTGAGAAGCTGGAGATGGAAGGATTCTCTTGTGCTTTATGCTGATTGATACCAACTCGACCAACATCCACAACTAAAAAGAACTTAGAGCAGCAACCACACTATTAACTGTGGCGGAGCAGGGTTATTCACAGATGATACAATCTAAATTTAGTAGAGGCCACTTAAATCCTGACCACAGCTTGTTTGGACTCCTGTTCATGAGGAGACTTTCAGGGCTTAATTTTTCACCTTTTGCTGCTTTGGATGTGCTGCCTGAAGCTGTTGACTCCCTCCTGAAAGGTGTTTGCTGTTCAGGAAGCTGAAGTTTGTTTTACAGAGGAAACCCTGCACTCCTGGTTGGGAGGGCTGACACACCTGCAAATGCTTTGGTAATTGATTTAATAATGAAATCAGGTGTCTGTTAAACCTAATTAGTTGAGAATATTCTGGGAGGATTTTTTTTGTTCTGTTGTTGTTAAAGAAACTAAAGCTGGTTTTAGGCAGCAGTGACTGCTTAGCTTTTCAGAGGTTGGGAATGAATGATAACACATCCTGAAGCATATTAGAAAAGGTCCATGTTCTCCATGGAAGGGGTCGTTGGAGAGGCACAGGAACAAGCTGCCAGTTATGATGTGCAAGGAGCTGTTTGTTCCTGTTCATTTCCAGTGGCTGAAGCTGCTGCTTCACGTTTCCTCTGACAGTCCTTTTGTGTTGCTGTCTCACAGAGGTGGAGGGCACACAAACCACCTCTTATTTCAGGCCAGTCCCAGACTTCTGTCTCATTGTTGCTGTCATTGGGCAAAGGGTGTACCTGGGGTGGCTCAGGTCCCTGCTGTGACTGATGAGTAGGGAAGGAGAACTGTGTTCTGGGGCAGTGGCAGTTCCTTCTCTCTGTCCCAACACCTCATTATTGGTATCTCAGGGGTGGGCTGAGGGAGAAGCCAGCTGCATGTCCTGTTCTGTGTGGTTTTCATCTCTGTTGAGGACCTGTGTGGGTGACCCATATGCATGGCAGGAGATGCAGATGTTGGAACAGCTCCTCCTGGGGGCTCTGAGGCTCAGAGCTGGTGGAGGTTTTGGTCATGGCCAGCCAAGAGCTGCTGGGGACTATGACTTCTGCAATGTCTCACTTCTCATGGCTGACAGGAGATGTGTGAGTAGGTGAGAGCTGTGGTTTCTGGGTGGGATTTGTCCTCTGCCAGAACCCACAGATGCCACTGCAGTTATGTTTGGCTCACCTGGGAATTCACTGCTTTTATGTGGTTAAATAGCTGAGTTTGAGCAGATCACAGTGCCAGAATGATTGAGAGCAGTAACTTTAACATTGCCTTGTTTTCCTCTTAGCATCAGTGTGAGATATCTATACCAGAAGGTTTGAATTGCTTCAAATGGAGCAACAGGAGAAAAGATACAGTTCTGGCAGCATTGCTGTAGCATGAGACAAAGTTCTGAGTGTTTGAAAACCAGATTCTTCTGCCTGTTGTCAGTCTGGAATTGCAGTTAGCCTTGTAGGAGAAAGGAGAAGGTGGAGCTAAAGAAAACTCCCATTGTGTAGAGATGTAATGCTGTCAACAGGGTTCCTGTGCAGACGGTGGCTTGCTCTTGTGTATGCATGGCTTTCACCTCCTCTTAGAGGCAGCTCCAGTTAATGTTGATATAAAACTGCCTGTTAATTGGAGTGCATGGAGATAATGGTAGGTATAATCTCTAAGTAAACTCTTAAAAGCTCTGGAAAAAGGGTATTTAAAAAAAAAAAATCATCTCTCCCCAAAACCTGAGTTTGCACTCTGCTTTGAAGATAGACTCATCAGTGTGCGGAGCAGACTTCTGCCTTGAGGCCATTTATAGTGCCGAAGCTTGTGAAGCTAAAACAGTTTGATGTGTAATTGCAGGAGGAAATGGAAAACCTGCTGAGCATGGCAGGATATAGTGCCTTATCACCCTTTATGTGCATCCAGTGCTTGCTGAAATTGCCAGCGGATCCGCAACATCGACAGAACGGTGACATTTTTCATGGGCCGCCGTGTTCTGAATCAACACTGCAACAGCACGATTAGAGGAGGTAAAGGAGGGGGAACAATCAAAGAGTTGCATGTGACAGATCAGGTTTTAGTCATTCCCTGCTCCTTATTGCCTGCTGTCGTGTGTGATATGCAAAACAGCTTCTCCAGACGCATTACACCTTCACATTACCTGAAAATTGAATTTTATTTGGTGGCCTGCATATAATTTATAGCACTCTTCCAATGCACTTCAGTTCTCATTTAGCTAAAAGTGTGTTCTTTATTTCCTACTGGCAGGGAAACAGAAATAAAACTGAATATTCAGCACCACTTACAGTATATAAGAAACCAGGCTATTGAAGTTTTAAGCTGCTGGGATGTGTTATTGACAAGAACTGTCTATTCTGGAGTTAAGCACACGATATATTTGATTCCCAGAGGTATCATCTCTCCATAGTAATTAATCAGGGAAAAGGCACTGACTCTGAATAGCAGTACTTGAAGTTATGGGCCACTATTAGCACTCAAAAACTAAATGGTAATTGAACATACCATATGGAGGAGAAATGGGGGTCCAGGCTAAGGACTTGGGATCCAGCCTGGCAGGGCAGAGAGGAACAAGGGTTTTTAAATTATTCAAATACAAGTACTGCTTCTGCTAAGCACTTCACTACATGGAAAAATATCCTGTAAATAATTTACTGCTTTCACTGTTGTGTGCAGTACCTGCTGTTGGGATCAGCTCCTGGACCAGCACACTTTGTCCACACATACACTACTGAAGATGATATTGCTGCTAGTGCAGCATCTCTGTATCAACAGGTTACTGGAATATAGAGAAACTGGCAGTGAAAATTCATTTGACTTTTAAAACAAAGATTTGAAACCAGGATATTTAGGGTCTATGTTTATTTCTCTCCCACCTTAAAGCACAGTGCAATGGGCTGGAAAAGATGCTGGGAAGTTTGCTCAGCGAGCAGAATGTTAACTGAGTATCAGGATCTATGGAACAGCCTGGCCAAAAGGCAAAAGGAGCCATTAGAAGCAAGAAGTAGACAGCAAACTGCTCTAGAGAAGTAAGAGAGCTTGTGGCTGGCACAAAGTCATGGATGAAAACTAAACCAGCCCTGCATCCCTTCTGCACCAGCATCCCAAAGCCCAAACACCACCATGACCTTTGGAGGGAGGGTTCAGATTTCCAGCTCCTGCTGGGCAGGGATGCAGTTTATGCTGATTTAGGCAGCCCTTGGAGAGCATTGAAAGGTGCACCCATTCTCCTGGCATGTCTTCATGTCAGGTGTGAACTGCTCCAAGGTGCTCTGTTGTACACCTGGGGCTGGCACTGGGGATATCCTCCACTTGCAGTGCTCCATGATCTCAATTTTGACTAAGGGAACTTCTGTTTTTCTCAATGCATTCTCAGCCCCTTTACTTTTAATCATGCAGGTTCCTTCTTATGGTTTTCATTTTCTTAGGTCAAATCTCTATCTGCCTTTTTTTTTTTGTCTAAGTCCTCTGCTTAAATCCTCTTTGAGCTTGATTTATAGAGCAGGTCGTCTGTTGCAACCAAACATTTATTTCAATCTTGTCCTTACAGTTTGATATTTCAGATAAACTCAATTTAGTTTTGTTCTTCAAGAAAAATTCATCTCATCTAATAGGCTTCCAAATTTGATAGTTTGAAAAAATGAAAACAGCTTAAATGATGTTTTTGGGCAAAACTTGTGCCGTGTAGGACAGCTAATAGCAGTGTGAATTTCAAAGTCTAATTACAGATGTTATCAACTATGAAATTTATGCTGTTTGTGGAGAATTTAACTGTGCAAATGTATGTTTTAAATTAAAAAAAAACCAACAACCAACCAAACCAACCACCTCTGAAAGCACTGAGTGGAATTAATTTGGTAGAGGAATCCTGCTTCCAGTAGGGCATTCCATTAATTTCTCTCTCCTGTTAGAGGATGCAGATGAACCAGCTTTCCCTGTACCTCACACACTCAAAGGCTTCCAATTTTGGCAGTGTTTTCTGATTATATTTATTTAGCAAAGCTATTGCTCCTACAAGTGCAAGTATTGCTGTTCCTTGCATTAATCTGACCTGCTTGGCAGTGCTGCTGGATTGATGCACCTTTGACTTGCAACTTGTTCAAACTAAAGAATTCCTATAGCAGTGTGAATTGCCATGAACAAAGCATGTGGAGGGTGGCAGGAGTAACTGGAATTACAGCTTAGCCAGAATTCTCCTGCATCTTCTGGGGTGTGTAACATAAACCAAGAGGAATTAAAAGCACTCCCAGTCAAGATCTCTGCAAGTTCACGTTCTATGCTTTTCTCATGTTGGAATATACCAGCTAAAAATTCCTACAAAAAGTCTTCAGTGTGAGATTTATACCTTATATTTTTGTATTTCATGGGTGATGTTTCATGTCTTTGAGCTGTAAAGCATGACTGTCTCTCACTTGTAATTATTTTGCACGTCCTTTACACCACAGTTGTAAACTTAAATAAACTTTCCTTAGGAAGTGAGTAGCAGAGCTATTTTATCTGCAGACTCTCTCTGGCATTGCTCTGGGTTGTTTTACCATAAAAGCCCTTTCTGGTGTTACTGATGTGCTAAACACAGTAACAGATTTATTTTGTGTTATCATGAGAACAAATGCAGTTACAGTGTAGGCTTGAATAACATCAACACAGATCTCCTCCCAAGGTAGAGATGATTTTTGTTCCTTTGCACAAACATAAACATGGCTTTGATGGAATAACAAGAATCAAAAACATTTTCCCCATATCCATCTGTGAGCAACTCCTTGCACTTTAGCTCAGTAAAACACTTTGTAAACAAAAATTTAGTGAAATAGAAGTTGATGTTAAGAGAAGAAAAACAACAGCAGTGCTGTTCTGGAGATGCTCAAGTCTTGATTACAGTCCTGTGAAAATGTGGTAAATTATTAAAAAATTTCAGTTTCAAGAAGAGCAAACAAATTGGCTTCTTCAAATGCATATTTAAGGTTTACATCCTATTCTGTAGCTCTTTTAATAAATGCACTTTAGCAGCTTTCAGTTTATTAAATAGCAAGCTTTGTTTAAATTGTGTTACAGCAGAAGTACTGATTATCTTTTATATTTATAGTTGCATTTTTTGTCCTTTATTTCCTATTTATGTGAAGTAAACAAGTGTAGAACCCAAGCTGTCCATCAGAAATTATGAGAATAGGTATCCCTGTCACTAATGGTATGGAGTTTCCTTTACTACAGTTGTGCTTTCTCCTAAATTTTAGTTTTATAGACTAGGTTTTGTTCTCCTTGAAAGTACGTTATAAATCAATAAGATGCATTTTACAGCAAAAGGAAAACATTACGTGTGTAGAGCAGCACTCTTTGGGAGAGTTTTATATTTTATTGAACCCTTGAAAAGTTGCAGAGTTGCACAGTTGGAGTAAGAGGAACTTGACTTTCCATTGATGCTGGCTTGTGGTTGTGGTTTATCACCTTCAGTGCAAATTCACTGCAGATCTGGGTATCTGTGTTTCACTGATGTGTGGGGGGTGTTTATTGGAGCCAGAGCCCCTCTGCAGCACCCACAGCAAGCCCTGGCCTGAGAACTGATGGATAAATATGGAACACCAGAGAAATTGGCTTCTGCCAAACTCTCCAGGGTGAAATCTTAACGTGCTGAAGGCACTGGGAGCTCTGGGCTGGGCTCTCAGAGCTGTTCCTGTTGTGGGGAGCTCAGTGCTCACACCATGGCAGTGCCTGAGGCCCCTTCCAAAATCCTGCAGCCAGCCCAGCTTTAGAAAGAAACCTTGAGGATGCAGATAAAAAACCCAAGAAACCAAAAAAAGCAGAGAGTGCTCCTGGTTTTGGCTGCACCTCCTCTCCCACACAGCTCTGTCTGCTGCTTTAGTCCTGTCCCCCAGGCTATCCAAGGGCTGACTCTGGTTCTTGTTCAGTTGAGTAGGAAACAAAAAAAAAAGATATTACTGTTCTTACTGTCTTTGAAACACGATGTGCATGCCCTGAAGGGGAGAAGAAATAAATAATTCAGGCACTAGAAAAATTAAAACATCTAAATGAAGCCAAAATCCCAAATCACAGCAAAATACTTTGATTGGTTATTTCCTTGTTTTCCTTTCCTGGGATGACTTTCATTTTTTTATAGCCATCAGTAAGTCTGTCAAATCAAAGTATTTATTTAAAGGAAATATTTACAGCAGTGTTTTCTTTTAGGAGTCATATTCTAAAATTAGGAAAGAATGCCTTTTATGTGTGTGGTTAAAGACAGTTCAGCAGTGGTGGGATGTTTGATTTTGTTTCAGCCAGGTGACACATTGCTGGCTGACAAGGTTCAATCTTTGTTTGAATCCTTGACCTTTCCCTCTGCAACATCTGCTGTATTAAAAACCTGTGTTCTGTTTCCTTTTGCTGTTTCATAAAAGGATGGAAGTGGAGAAGCAAGGGAAGCAGAATCCAAAAGCATTTGGAATTGCAACTCTTCCTGGGACACTGATGTCACTGAAATGTAATTTGTGTCTTCCATGTTATTTATTCAGTGTGGCTCATGGGGACTGATCCTGTGGGTGTTGACTTCTGCATTGCAGTTAGGTGGGAAACTGGACATGCACAAGTTTGTGTTTTTTGATGGGGACTTGGAGTTTCTCCTTTCATGCAAATAATTGCTGTTCTGCTGCTTCATTCTGTGTCTCAGAAGACATAGGGCAAATGCAGAATCCCTTAATCTGAAGCATATCCCTGCCTGTGTGGCTCTGGAGCCAGCAGCACCAGTGGGAGGATGATCCTCTTCAGAGGGAGAGGAGTTGGTAGGAGTTGAGGAATTCTGCAGCCTGTTGGAAAGAGTTCAGTAGCAAAGCAGTTCATTTTCCCCTTGTCCTGGGAAAAAGCAGGTTCTTTTCTTTAAAGTATTTGTTAACCCAGATAAATCAAACTGTTTTCAAACAGAATCTTCCATAGGAAGGAGAAGTCAGCTTTTCTATGGATAAATCAAACTTTTAGAAGCTTTGGATGCTGCTTGGGTGGAATGTTGTGTTTCAGTGCCAAACGCTTGTTGGGCTGCAGCTGCAAATCTTTTGCCAGTAAAGTCACCAGACTCAGGGGTGAATACAGGGCCATCCCTGGGCCATCCCCATTGCCTTGGAGTCTGTACAAGTTCTGGGGTGGCTGTTTGATGGAAGATGGAGCCCACCAGCAGAGGAACAGTCTGTGCTGGTCCTCTCACACACAGAGTGTGCTCAGGGCTCTGCTGTGCAGCACCACACAGTAACTGCACGTGCAAAGAGACCCAAACCAATCCAGGCTCGCTGTGCTTCTCTCATTAGCTTCATTTCCAAGGATGCTTCGTTAGTGGAATGAATGCTTCAAAAGGTTGCAAATCTGGGTTCATCTGCAGTGCTCTCCTGGAAGCAGTGGTGCTGTTTTAAGGATCATCAGGCATAATCTGCTGTTTGGTGCTCAGGCTGGCACAACTGTTACTTAGGGCTGGTTAAGAGATGACAGGCTGTCAGGGCTGGTTGGGAAGGAGCTTCAAGGAGCCATTGTTCTTTCAAATTAAAACATTTAAACATTTAAATCCAAAGCCAGGACTGCAGGCTCGTTTTAATTATTCCTTTTGTATTGTAGAAATACTTTCCTGCTGATGATCACACAGCTGTCACATATACATTACCTTTAGTCAGGATACATGACAGTGCTTTCCTATTAGCTGTCATTGTTTTACAAGGAAAACTAAAAACCACTAAGGCAGATATATTAATTTCAAAAGAAGGCACTGCTGGTGAAGTTATTAAAATAAAAATATCTGAAGACTCAAATTCATCTGATTTACAGCAAAGATTTGCAGTGTTGCCTCATGGCAGCTGGGTGACAGGGGTTTTTTTTGGCTGTGTTATGGAGATGTCATTGCTGTCTGATCCCACTCCCATCAGGCTGAGGAGCACTGCTCAGAGTAGCTGGTCATGTGTTAATCATCCCTCCTTTGTGCATCAATTCTGTAACAGATAAGTTTATTACTTCTCTGCTACTCTCCTGTATTACTGTGATTAATGGGTTCTTTGGGAAAAATTTCAGGTAGCGTTGTTTTGGCTTAACATCAGTTTAATTCTGGCTTCTGAGCTGCAGAGTTAACTTCTAAGACTTAAAAACTTGCCTGTTGCTACAGTTAGCTGTGATTCAAAATATTTTGTCTCTTTCTGGGTAGATTAAATAGATGTTTTTTTAATTGTTTCCCTAGGAGATGTTTCAGTAGGTAATCCTGGAATGTGGTGCAGCAGGAATGTTGATTTTCATGAATATTTTATTTGTTGTGAGACGTTACACAAAATACAAAATCAAGAGTTCTATAGGCAAAGGCAGGCTGGAACTATTTGCCATTTACTGTCCAGCCAGGTACAGTTAATTACATGCGCTTTTTTCACTTCTAATCTCCCAAAATATATAATGTCATTTTATTTTCATTTGTATTTGCTATGTTGGTTTGGAAATAAATGAATGCAGTATGTTTTCTGAGAGTTCCAGAGTATTTTAAAAAGGGCAAACCAAATTGATTTAATCACAGATATTGTTAAAAGCTCCATTTTAATGGAATGTGCTGTGATTGCTGCTGTGAACAGCAGACTTTCATTTTTGAAGTTGTTATTCAAAGAGAATATGCATGTCCTGAGAATGAACTACAAAATGAAAATGAAAATAATAAGCCCGACAACAAACAAGTCATAGGAGGAAAACATTGTTGTATGGGAATAGTTTCACAAAGGAATATTGGAGCATCTGAAACAGCTTTCCTGCCCCATAATTCATATGATAAAGTCATTAGGAACCACAAACCTTCAGACTCCTTTCAGTTTACCTAAAGTTAAGTGCAGGGGAGAGGAGATGATGACTTTTCCTGGGAATCACCGAGTTCAAACAGAAACCTTGTGATCCCTGGTAATTTGCTTTTCGCTGTGGCTGTGACACGTGGAGTGGCTGTCACCAAGAGCTCATTAGGAGGCCTGCCAGGGCTCTGGTGGGAGCTGTGCTGGGGGATTGCTCTGTGTCAGTGCAGTGCTCCTGCCTCCCTGCCCCAGGAGGGAACGGCCCCGGAGCTCCTCGGGCAGGGAGGAGTGGCAGTGATGGGGTCCTGCTGGGTGGCTGCAGGTAGAGGCCATCAGGCTGGAGGAAAAGGACATAATTAAAGCTTTTAATCTCCTGTATTACAAGTTTCCACTTCAGCCTTGTTATCCAGGATGAGCTGCACTGTGACAGGGACTGTTTTCCACTTCTTTCTTTTCCTACATTACTGAGTTGGAGAACATGAGCAGCTCTTTATGTAACAACTGTTCTGTCCCACAGTGTTTGCTTGGCCTAGGCTTTGTTTTCCCAGGCCAGTCAGTGTGACTTGCATTAGTTAAACCCTAATTCCAGACCTTTTTTAAATTTTATTTTTATGCACAACACTCCCCCCTGTCCCTCTGTAGGTGAGATTCCCAAGGAATTCTGCTTTGAGCATGAGAGGCAGTCAGTAAGGGCTCTTCCAGGGCTGTGTGCAAGAGGAGTCACGCTTGTAATCCTAAAAATAGACTCCAGTTCTTCATCCAGATGGAGCACCCAACCTTGCAACGCCTACGAGTCAGCTCATGTGGTCAAGCTGCAGCCTGTGTTGATAGGGAAGGATTTGGGGATTGGGATGTTCCCAACTCACTTGGACTCTGTTGTCACTGGGCTCTCCAAGCAGCAGCCACGTGTGAGACCATCATTCTTTGAGCTTGTGCAAACAAATACAGCAGAGAATGAACAGGCAGCTTCACGTGGACTGAGATGGTTTCCCTGTGATGACAGAGAGAGCAAAGTGTAAACAAATGTGAAGGTTTCTTTTCTTAAATGTGAACATAGAGTGGTTTGTGGGTGTAAAGTCAAAGTGAGCCAGGAAAAAAGTACATTTGGAGTATGGCCAGTGGTGAAAGACTTTCAGCTAAATGTCTGGAGTAAGGGTGCAGCAGAGGTGGCTGACAGGGACCAGGAGCAAATCCCTGCTGGGGGCTCCAGCATGGACAACAAGGGGGTGACTTAATTTGTGAGGGTATTGGACTTCGAGTAGATTCTGATTTTGTTTCATGTCTTTTCAGGAAAATAAAAAAAAATATTTTTAAATGGTGCTCTTAGAGGGATAATGTGTGGCTTTGAGCATCTTCTGCCAACACAAACGTGAGGTGCTCAAGGAACTGCAGAAGTCAGATATTACAAGGGCTCTTCATTGGTAGGATCATTTTTCTTTTTGTGTTGTTCAAGAAAAAAAATAGAGGAAACTACAGTGTAAGGGTTAAGAAACCAAATTTTCTATTCAAGTGACAATTTGGAAATCATTGGTTATTTCCCTAGGTTTGATTTTCATAACTGCTGAGATGGGAGCATTAACAGGTGTTGCAGGGCAGAGCAAGCAGAGTGCATTTTCATTTTATGTTCTTACAAAGCATGTGTATCACAATTGACATCCACTTCTTGCATACAGATGCATTTTTTCTTTCTGGTGGAAACACTTGCATAAAAAATGGAAAACTTCTGTCATGATGCATGTTCTGAATTGTCTAATACCAATAAACCTGCAAGTGTTGAATCTTCTCTGGGCAGTGCTGGTAGGAATTTCAATATGATTATTTTCTTCTGACACGTGTTTTGGTTTTGTTTTGCTGCTGGGATGCTGCTTCTTGTGTTAGTACACTGATATCTGATGGGATGTTAAGGTTCTGTCTCCTGTATGTGGAAATGTCTGTATATCTGCAAATGGTCATCAAATTCTGAGTCTATATTAAGCAAGGAAATGAAGATATGCAAATGAAACTTTGAGAAATAACCATGTCAATTTATAATAAATGGCTAAATACCACAAAGAAATCAAGAAATACAGTCAACTCTAGCTAAAACCCAAGTTGAGTATATTAAAATATGCAATGCAATTAAAATGTCACTGTAACATGAGAGAATATTCGTGATTTATATCTTGCACATAGGGCAGGATTCTGACTTGGGAGGTAATCCAAGAAACTCACTTAGAGCCCTGACCTTTCACTGAAATACATCTTGTGTTTTGCTCTGATAAGGACCCTTTGACATAAAAGAGGGTGAAATGATAAATTCATGTTTCAGTATTTTCTTGTTGGTGCAGTTCCTGGCTGCCCACGTCATGTTTCAGGTTCACACAGGCAGATGGAAAAGAGGAAGAAGCTTCCTTAATCTGAGGTAAAACATCTCACTTCTGCATTGAAATCCCTCTGGAATTCCAGCCCTGAGGTCTGCTCTGGCTGCCAGTTCTGCTGAGTTGCACAAAGGCTTTGTGATGTACACAGATGGTCACTGGGGACTACCCAAGAGCTTTTGACCTAAGGCAAATAGAATTTAATCTCTGGCCCTTGGAGGTTTCCCTTCTAGTTGGAGTGGCCTCTGTGTGCCACCAGTGCCTCCTGATCCAGGGGAAAGGGGCTCACCTTGGCCAAGTGGCTGGGATGGAGCACATCTGGAAATACCCAGGGATGGGCTGTGCTTCTGGTGATGTTTTACACCCTGAAGGAAGCAGTACTAAACTGTGCATAACCCTGTGCTTGCAAGATTTCTTGACATTAACTGTGGCAGCTGCTTTTGCAACTGTTGACCAAGCCCTGGCAAAGCCAAGGTTTACACAGATGCTGAGCTCTGTGCCCTGACTGCTCCCACTGACTCACACAGGTGAATTCACAGGGCAACAAGGAACTGCTGGTGCCAGTTTTGAAGTCATTTAATGTTGCATTTGTACATCCCCACTTGTGCCCAAGTAGTCCAGGGCTGTAAATCCACCTGCTTTTGCTGCACATTTTAGTGACTTGGGTTCACAGGAGAGAGATAATGCACTTGAAAACAAGTTCCTTTTTAATTGGGGTGTGAGGATAGGAACTTTTTGTAATGTGCATCTATAATTTGTAGAAGCTCCAAGCTTAGAGTAGTTAAGCTTGTAATACACAGTGAGAATTGTTTATATGCACATACATTGAGCTAAACTCTGAGCACCAAAAATATGAAACAAATTGCTTCAATTGCCAGTAAAATGACTGGGAAGATACTGTATGACAAACTGGGTTTTTTCCATGAAGGATGCACTCCTTCAAATTGAGTACAGGGTCAGTTCCCATCCTGGTTATATCACTTGAGGCTCTGAAGGGGAAAAAGCCCTAAATGAATTTCCCAAAGGCAGAGTTTTTATCTTGGTAACCACGACAGATTCTGCACTAAACAATTAGTCATTGCCACCATCCACTTTTCTGTCTTCAGCTGAGCCTTTCTCACATCTTTCCAGAGGTTAACAGCATCTCCAGATCGTTTCTTTTGTCCCCAACAAGGTGTAAGCCACGGGGAGCTGTCTCCATGGGAAACATTTTTATTCAAATAATCACGCAGCGTTGCACTACATGAAAGCCGGGGCTTATGCAGGGCTGGGATGTCTCTGGTAATGACTGCTACATAATAGGGCCACCTGGTGATTTGTGTGCTGCATTGCTCGGCAGGAACTGGAGTTCTGGAGCTGCTTTGGGCTCTGGCTGACAGGGAACACGCTGGGCAGGTGTGTTCAGCTCATTTGCTTCGTCTCCAAGTGAGGTCATGCTGACCAAGCAGCACTTGGAGTTTTCTGTACCTGCTGGCAGCAGGAGGAGGAGGGAGAGGCACTGCACAGGAAAGCTGGGCAGGGTGGATGGATACTGGAAGCTTTGTGGAAAAGAAGAGCCAGCACAATTGCTGGATGTGGCTTTCCCATGTAGCACTTAACAGGGAGGTTATTACACCTAATCCTTGGCTGTCCCTCGTATTCCTACAGGCAGGGGAAGGTACAGGAGTGAACACTGCTGCCTGTGAACAAATGCATTCAAATGCTATCATCTTTTTATTAGAGGCTGTATGTTGATAACCATTGATCTGCATACATTTCTTTCCAGAGTTCATAGCTCTAAATAGGAGTTTTAATTACTCTGCTTATCTCCCATCATCAGTCGGGTGCTCGCTGTTCGTGCAGCAAACCCCACGATCACCTTGTGCAGAGAGCACTGCAGAGAGCAGAGCACACATGAAAAGAACCACATCAGAGCAGCATTATCAATTTATACCAGCTGAGAATCAGGCTCAGAAAGCAAACTCGAGAAGTCAATGGCTTTTTAGTACTGGGAACATGCTTTTACACCCAAACTAGCCTTGCTTTGTTTAAACCCCCCACCTTTCTGCCATTGCATCTGGTCCAATTATACCAAATAGGTGAAGTTGTCTCAAACATAATAATAATATTTTTTCACCCTTTTTGAGAAGTCAATGTTTTTTTTTCCTGCCTCTCTCTTGCTTGGTCCCTTGAAGATCTGCTGATCAACAAGGAAAATCTCTTTACACCATGGGGCTATGCCTCTTCAGGAGTTAGGGAACAGGGTACCAAAATTATTTGCCTCCTACTAGGAATGAGCTTGGTTTAGGTTCTGTATCTGTTCACATACATCTTGTGTCAGCCTGGACACATTGCCTGGGCTCATGGGCATGCTGTATATGGGAGATAACTTTTCTTTCTCTAGGAATATGTCTAGGAGAAAAACACAAAATATTTGTGAGCATTCAGCAAGTACAGCTGTGGGATCTGTGGATTCTCTTAGAATATACACTTATGCCAGTTCCCAAAGTTGTGCTTTCTGATCTCTGTGGCAATAATCCCTAAAGGAGTGAAACTTTCAGGATTTGCCCAACTTGCAGGAACTTCTAAGTAATTTTTTTTTAAACTAATAAAAAAAGGAAAAGAAAAGAAGTATTCTTCAGCATTCCCTTATGTCATAACCAGAGGATAAAATAGAGCATGCAAAATTCACCACAGCTGAATTAACAGGAGAGGAGGATGTTATATTTAAGCTATGCATTTTTCTGTAATTAAGTGAGTTTCATAGAGAGAATGTTCCTTCTCGAGGAGAAATTCTCTTAATTGGCAGTTATGTGGGGTTAATGAACTACTTAGAGTACAGAGGGGAAAAAAGTGGGGAAGGAGGAGGGGCAAACAACCCCGAGTGTCAGAATGCTGAGTGTCAGAGCTCTGCAGATCCCTTATCAGAGGGAGCTTCAGCCAGGCACTGAGGAGATGAGAGTGGCCCTGGAGAGTGGTCCTGGGGAGGAGTGGTCCTGGAGAGGGCTCTTCCCAACAGGAATTGCTCCAGAGCCGGGCACTGCAGGTTGGAGCCGTCGCCTACGAAACGAACGCTCGAGCCACAGCCAGTGATGTTCCATAAGAAGGAAAATCTTAAATAAATAAAATCTTAGATCTGGAAGGAGATGGTAGATCTGATTATTTTCTTTTTTTTCTTTTTTCTTTTTTTCCCCTCCAAGTGCTACTGTGGGGAAATTGGAACAATCTCAGTTTGTGTTATTTCTGCATTTGTGAGGTTGTTCACTTAACCTGTGCAGTGACCTGGAATACTCAATGCCACTGAGACAGAAAGAGTAACTGAGAGACTTGTGATTTCAAGGAGGAATTTTATTGAACAGCAGCAGATTTACTTTACACTTCAGTAGTAAGTGATAAGAGAGGAATTATTCAACATGCTTTCTTATTTCAGCCCTGGGAGGTGGTGTAAATTTTGAGGGCACAGAACATAGTGCCTCATACCATGAAAGTGAAAACTGTTTTAAAATTAAGATGAGAAGTGCCATGTTTCATAGATGTTGCTTAAGTTCCTCTAGCATTCCTCTGAACTTAAAGTTTTTAAGTCATGGTAATGCCTTTTGACAAGACATTTCGACAAGAGCAGAATGCTGAACTGATTAAGAGACTAAAACTGAAATTTACTTAGAAATTTCAGAGGGCAATGGTTTTGGCAATATACATAAACACTAGTTATGATGTGTCAGTCTGTATTAGACCCTGCTTTTCCTATCTTTCCATAGGCAGATGTTGCTTTTTTCACTTCATAGGTTTGTTAAGGATTTTGGTCTGCCTTTTTCACACCCTCAGGCTTCCCATCAACCCGACCACAAAATGCATGTCACATAGGATTCACCTTTTCCTGTTAGATTAGATACTCCTGAATGGTCAGCTGGGAGCTTTTTTTTTTCCCCCTTCTGGTTTGGTTGTTTTTGGATTTGTTTTTGAAGATGGGGAGGGGTTTGAAGAGGGGCTGGGAAGCTGAATAGACTCAATTATTGGAATTTGACTTTATAGCTGATAAGCATAAGGAAAACAAACAGAAGAGACTGTTACAGCAAGATAATCCCTCTGACAATTAAAACAAGGCTGATTTGGGAAAACATGCACACCCAAAAGTGCCATTTGTGTGCTGGGTCCTTCTCCACGTGCTGTTCTGTGCCCATATAATTGATGAGAGTGCTCGGTGTAGCTCTGTGCATGCAGGAGATAATTTATATTGAATCTTAAAATTCAAATCAGCCTTCAGCAGTTCAACATGGAGTTCATACACAGAGCACTTCTGGTTTTTCAGTCAGAGATGAAGCATGATGAAAACCTTTCTTTGTTAAGGAACAGTGACATCCTAAATAGGCCTTTAGTAAGACACAAAAATATCGCTGTGATTCAACCAATTTACTTGTTAAAGGGAGGAAATTGGGTAATCTCCTTTTGGCAAATCTGCTCTAGGTTGTGTGCTGACACTGCCTTGAGAGCATACACGCTTCAGGTTGTTCAAATGAACTCTTGGCTCAAATACCCACTTGGTTCATCAGGCTCCAGTCTGCCTTTGCAGGCAGTGTAACTTCTGGGGAGCTGTGCCATCAGTCGTACCAAATGTGTGCCTCCTGCTCCTGGGGACTGTGAGCCTCCTGTTTGAACAGCCTGGGTGTATTTCAGTGTTTTCTAAAGATCTGTTTACAGAAAGAAAGCTTTAAAGGTTGGTCGTTTTCGTCTTTTGGCTATTATTGTTGCATGTTTTTTGTCACTGCAGTGTTCTCATACCAAGAAGGCATTTTATCTGGCACTGCCAGGTGTCTCTTTCTTTCACAGGGAATCCCATGAATGTCTCGTGTGCACATCTTTGTATACAAATTCAGAAACTGAGAATGGCATTTTTAAACACACATCCTTCCTACCCACTTCTCAGTTTCTGAAAGAATAAAGATACACATTCTTTGTTAACCCAAAAATGAATAAAGTTTTGAATACATATAAATATATGCATGTGCTCAGGGTAGAAGTGAACAATTCTATAAGATGTAGATTAATTTTTTTTTGAAATTCCATCTACACTCTGTGCTTATTTGTTGGCTTTATCTGCAGAAGGATTAGCTAACCTAGGTGAAACAGCTGCAAGGGCTTGGGTAGGGTTTTTTGGAGCTGAGGGAGTCTAATTTGAACCCTATGGAGCAACACTGAACAACGTAGTAACATGCTGTGATTCAGTGCATATCAGTTCATAACTACCTCTGAGAAAGCTCTCTGAGTATGAATTAAACAATACTCTTAAAATGTTTTATTATATTTAGTTCTCCACAGTGCGTACCGCTGGCAAAGGTTAATTGGTTTGTGTAATGCTAGAAATTATAGTCCTTGATACATCTGCTAGTCTGAGTTAGCACAAGAGCTGCAAGATCTGTGCTAAGGATCTAATAGCTAATTTGAATGCCTCAACCCTCAAAAGAAGTGTGGAATAAGTCTGAGTTTAATCAGGGCTCTCTCTAGAGCAGAACTGGACAGTGGATCCAAATTAGGTCGGGTGTTCCATGACACAGATTTTCATCCAGTGGAGACAGAGTTGCTACCAAAGAACTTTTGCTAAGAACAAAGTCCCCAACTTCAAAAACTTGGGAACACAGCAGAAAAGAATGGTACTTTCATCCAGGTCATGCAGTTTTACATTTTTCCCTATTTAACAAGCTAAAGCCTGGAGATGTAAAATTTGGTGCATGCATTAGGCAAGTCTTTGGAGTTACTGTAGGTCTTCAAAACACAAGAGGTTTGGGTTCAGTGGTTTTTATTTTTTTATTTTAACACTCCTATACATCTGAAGGTTGTGCTTCCAAATCCCCACTGAAAACTGAGAGAAACTTTGATCCTAGATGTGGAACACTGGCAGGATGTTTGCTGAGGGAGCAGAGTGGGAGTTCTCTTGTGGGGCATGGAAGTGAATGCCCAAGAAAAATATTCAGGGGACAGGCTTTTTTCTGTCCTGTTTAAATGGGAAAACCCAGCATACTGGCTTGCACATTTTAATACCTTTATGTAAAAGTTAATAATGTATATGTGTGGAATACACTGGGGTGCTCTCCTGTCTGCTGATCTGCTAGAGCTTAGATCAGAGTCCTGGCACATACCTCTGCTGGTCTGAGGACCCTTCTAAATTAGGGCAATAATTCTGCTTTTTCTTCAAGAAGAGTTTTCAGCAGCTCCTTGGGAGCTGCACTGCTCTAGGTTGAGGCCACAGCTGTGACCTGGTTACTTTTACCACAGTGCTTTAACCTTACTGCTTAACACAGCCTTCATCTGCTGCAGCAGCTGTTGACTTGCTCTCCATGTAAGATCAGCTTCTCCCCATGGCTCTTCTGGCCAGTTTCAAATGGGATTTCTGAGCTGGGGTGGCACTGGGAATAAGCCTCTGGGCAGTTCATTGAGAATGCTCCATTTTTATAGAAGTCCTTTAAGATTTGTACACCTCTGCATTTTTTCTTGTTGAACTTCAAGGGCACCAAGCTTGGGCTTGCCACCAAATGTAAGGGAGTAGATGTTCTCCTCTGAGATCCTCGTGCTCCTCTACCCAGCAGAAGGGTTCTGCCAGCACTGAGTGCAGGTACAAAGTAGCACAAGGTGTGCAGGGCTCATTCAAGTGCTGAGGTAGCATCAGAACCCAGCTAAAGACTCCCTGTGCTGTCCAGGCACGAATGAAGTTATTAAAGGAAAAGTGTCCAAGTGTGACTGCCTGTGATGCAAGGTTGGTGAGATCTGGTGGAACTGACAGCCATTTAATAGGAAGCAATCATGTTTGATTCTCCCTGGCTCCTTCTTGGCTTCTTTTATCTCCATTTAGAGAAGAATTATATGAGTAACAAGTGTGCACTTAGCAGTGGTTAACATAACCTCAAAGGCACGGGTCACTGCTGGTATCTGCAGGCTCAAAGAGAGACTTGAACTGGCACTGTGCATTTTAGAACCATACAAAATTTCCTAATATGAGCCAGGAATTAAGACTCTAATTAAGGCTTTGGTGCACTTTTGGAGCTGTTTGTTTGCCCCTGGTCTCTAGAGCCACATCTTCTCAATCAAGGAGTGCCATGAGCATGGAATTGGTTTTCTGCTCTGGATGGGGTATTTATTCCTAAGAAATTTTAGGCAAAGAGTCACCTGCTGGAATTGATGTGATACACACACCTGGCTCTGACTGTCTGCAAATCTATACTTAAAGGCACCTTTAGGCAGTACTTTTATAGTGAAAAGAACTTAACTGGGCAAAATGTGCTAATCTTTCCTGAACCAGGGAAATGACTTTATTATTCTGCCCGCTCTCATGCCATCATTATGATCTAGTGTTTTCCCTTCATAAATGAGAGCAGTAGCCTTGCCTCTGACCTCCATTAATGTGTATCATAAAAGCTGCCTTTATAATATGCTCCTCTGGAAGACCTCATTCCCTTGCAACCTGTTCCTTGGTGACAGTTCAGGGGAATGTTATGGATTCCCATGAAACTTAGCAAATAGATGTGATAACCCCGTTGTCAGAGGCTGCCTGAGCCATTATTAAGCACATATTGGATAGTCCATTTGTTATTATATAAACTCTTTATAATAATATTAGTAGGAAAACAGTTGGGTAAAGTCAAATGTTGCTGGCTCCTGTAGTAGTAGGTGAAATATTCAACTGTCAGAGCTGGGATTTGGAGGAAAGGAAGCTTTGATCATAGGCAGAACGTGTTCAGCTGTTGTGGGTGTGTTGTAGCAGGTACTGGCTCATCCCTGAGTGTCTGAAAGGGAGGGAATCTGAACAGAAATCTGGGCAGAAATCCTGCTTGTGTGGAGCAGCATCTCTTCATGCCTGCACATCTCTGAAGTGATGGACACAGCTTGTTTCTAGTTCCAGCTGCATAATTTTGTAGCTATTTCCATATCATTTAGCTTTGCAGAACTTCATGGAGCAGTGAAACAAGAAGCAAACAGGTACAGAACAGCACCTGACACAAAGTGCAGACAAAGGGTCTGGACTGTGCATGCATTCAGAATAAGAATCTGAATTTTCCCTTCAGCTGTAAATTGTTGGAAGGGTTGCCAAAGCTGCCTCATGGGTGTGTGCTGTGTGGAGGATTTCCTATTGTTGCCATTTTACTTTTTTTTCCATTATTATTTTATTATTATGATTGTGGTGTCAGTTATTACCTAACTACATGTAACCTTGGGAAAAATCACATTATAAGCTGTACTCAAGTTTCCCTGTTTTTTCTAATATAAGAAATATATTATTTCTTTCACAGAAATGTTGTGAAATAACTTTAAATATATATATATATTATATATGCACACAGAGAGCATTTAAAATGGTATAAAACACATGTTCTCTTGGCACAATTTATTTTGTGAGAACAGAAGGAAGCAGTGTGAGTAATGAATCAGGGATTGTATTGACCTGACTGTCACTGTGACGACCTATTAAAATCTAGGGTGTTTTATCATTCTCTTAAATTGGATTCAAAATCTATATGCAGCTAAGGATACAGTTATTAAATATTGTGCTGGTAATGCTCATATATGTGAACAACAAATGTGTTGGAGATCACAGAACCATGAAGATGTTGAGGCTGGAAGTCACCTGTAGAAATCTTGTGGGGGGTTTTTTTATGTCTAAATGGAGTTTTCTGTGTTTGTTTCCACCTGTTGTGGCTTAACCACATCCCCTGCAGTGGGATGGGGAATAAACTTGTGGGTGAAGAGAGTTTAATGGGGAAAGCAAAGCAGGGAATTCATTAAGCCCTTCCCATGGGCAGGTGCTCGGGCAAGCTCAGGAGAGCAGGGCTCCCTCGGGTGATGGGAAGGCAGTGATGCCTGGAGAGGCTGACCCAGACCAGGGGCTAGCCAAGGTTAGAGGATAAAGGGCAGGTATTTATTGGCAGGTCCTCACAGGGGACACCTTGGGCAGTGCAGGAGTCCTGCAGAGAACACAGCTTTGTCTCCAGGCATCAGCAGGAACGCCCCAGCTCGGAACATCCTCGCTCCTCCTCCTCCTCCTTCCCCCAGCTCTGCATGCCAAGCACAAGTCCTGGCGTGGGCAGTACCCCTTGGGTCACTGGGCTCAGCTGTCCCTGCTGTGTCCCCCCAGCCCCACTGGTGGGGTGAGGGGCAGAGAAGGCTTTGGTGGTGTCAGCCCAGCTCAGCACTGACTCAGACACCCCTCCCTCCATCCATCCCTCCCTCCATCCATCCCTCCCTCCATCCATCCCTCCCTCCATCCATCCCTCCATCCCTCCCTCCATCCATCCCTGCTGGTCAGCAGGGTTTTGAGCACAGCTCCAAAGCACAGCCCACAGCTAATCCTGGAGAGGAGAGCAGCAGCTCCCCAGCCCAAACCAGCACTCTGCCCATCCCCTCCTGGGCTGGACTGGGCTGGGCTGGGAGCAGCCTCGGCCGAGGGGACTGTGAGGGTCAGCCTGGGACACTGAGAGTGCTGAGAGCCCCCTGAACTGAGGACAGCACTCACCTTTTTCCAGCCTGACTTTGCTGTTTTCACTGCTCTAATCCATTCTTCCCTCCAGACAGTTCTAGTCACAGACCAGTTATGTTGGCTGGCCCGGGCTGTCAATATTAAGTATCAAGACACTGGTAATAGTAACTTTTTCACTAAGCTCTGCATTTCTTGGAGGAGATTTTCTATTGTGGCAAAAGTGCCGGGCATGGCAAATCCTGCTTCGCTAAGGCAGAATGAAGTTACTGTGGAGTAAATCTCATTTAATGCTTTGAAACGTAGGAGCACATTCCTATTTTGATACATATGGACAATAAATCAGGTCTCATGAAGCCGTTATCTGTCTAAGAATAGCAAAGTATAAAGAGAAACAAAATGAATTCATATTGCATATAGATGTAAGTGTTACCCCTCTCTGATATCCAGGATCTTTTTTTCTTTTACAGACTTCTCACAGTTGCACAATAATCAATTATTATTCCAGAAAGTTGATGATACTGCTTATAGCTCACAAAATGCTGGCTTGATATGTTCACTTCTGTTCCACAGGCCTGCTTCATGCTTTCACTCAGAAAAGTTTGGGGGCAAGAACATTTTCTCCTTGGCTATCTGAAGTACACCGGGCATGTTTTTTTAAACTTTTATTGGTAATACAAGCAACACATTTTTCTTATCTGGGCTAAATATCTGTTGCTTATCTAATAGGAAATTTGTCCTTTATTAAAGCACTTGAAAGAACTTGTCTTGGTTGGCTCCAAGCTCAGTAGCAGCCGTGGTGGACTCGGTGGCATATGCTGCCCCAGGATGGTGTCAGGCCCATGTGCTGAGCTTGATTTTGGCACCATCTGCAATCTGCCTGGTGCCCCTGATAGCCTTCAGCTGAGGTGCTATTTTCATCCTTGAAAACAGGAATCCAGTTAGAGGGTGATTTTTCAAAAGGAGCAAGCTAAATCTAAGTTTACACGTACTTAAGTTCCCATTATTTGAGTCGGTTGAGTGCTTTACTAAGTATTTAAAAGTCCCAGGAACAGAGGCTGGTGAGCAGTTTGCAGTTCCAAGTGCTTGGATGCCACTGCCATGGAAACCAGGCCCAGCTGGGTACCTTGCTTGGCGAGATCTTTGTAGGTCTTTTCTCTGGGGCTCTGCTTTATATAGTTAACGAAGAAAGCAGAACACAAAAGAAAAGATTTCACAAAATTAACATCTCCTGTTAACAGTAGGGTAGGGATGCGTTGTCCTCCATGGCATCATCTGCTGCTGACATTCAAGCAGTTCTAATTACCTTAATGACTCCCACTGGTCCCCTCTGTAACTGCTGGATGATGCCTGAGGACACTCTTCAGAGGTGGGAGAATAAAGCCAGGGAGCAACCAGAGAGTGAAGCTGCTTTTCTTGCTGGCAAAAAAATTGTTCTTTTGAAGGTCTGTGGAGTTAACAGGCCAGGCACTTCCCTCTTTGCCAGTGTCTTTTCTCATCCTGCTTTTAGGGGATGCTTGTACCTCGGAATTACTTCAGATTCCAGAATCAATGCAAACTCTTGCCTGTCTTCTGTTTGTTTATTTTACATATATGTTTATTTATTTTTTTTAAGCAACTCTAATTTGCTTAGGATTTCTTTTTTTGTGGAGTTTGGCTGTGATGTTTTCCTGTCAAACTATATAAAATGTCTTGATAGTTACCAGTCTCCACTTTTCATCCCCTTTTTATACGGTGAGCTACAAACACTCAAGATTATTTGATCGTTGCATCTGGTGGGAGAAGATTGACATGTTTTCTTGGGATCACAGGCTGAGTTTTGACTTTCTCCCTTTTTTTGTAGTCTTAGACAGTGCTCACTTTCTTGATATGCACTTCCATAATGGACTTGTACATTATTATTGGTGTTCTTTGATACAAAAGAAATTCAATACCTCTGGCGCTATAAATATCATTGATTCACTCCAAATAGAGAAAGATACTGTAATATTTTTTAGATTATTAAGACTTTTCCATTTTCTTTCTGATGGGGAAGAGTTATGAATTTGGTAATCATTATGCCCTAGGTAACTGAAGTTACGCAATCAAACCCTGTCTTTAAAGCATAATTATGATTGTTTCCAACATTTAATTCTTTTTCTCTTTCAAACTAATATTTTTAATGCTTTGAGTGGGTTTTTTTGTTTACTGTTTCAAAGAATTTCTCCTGTGGTTTGTGTTACAACAGAGGAGCCTTAGTAGCAGAATAGCAGATTATATTTCTCACCTACAAAGCTTTAATGGAATTATTGAGCATTTCAAGATGTTGCAGTAGGAACCCAAGCTTGAAATAAATGTATGGATTTCTTTTTCCCTACTGAATGACTAGGATGAAAAATCTCAGTCTTTTCTGTGTGGAAATCTGTTTCTTGGCCAGCTTGTTTTAAAAAAATGAGAAAAATTTAGAGAAATGAGGGAAGGGGGAAAAAGTCTTGTGAAGATGCTAGCTTGAATCTTGTTAAAAGAGCTGTCACTTGTGTAAAAGTAATGCAAAAGTGTGTGGAATCTTATAATTCTTCCTGGTGTTTATTCATCAGTCACTAATACATATAGAGATACAATTAAGGGAGAAGTTCTGTATATGCATGCATGTAAATTCTGTGTAAATTTGAGCTCTGAATGTCGAAATTCCTTAGTTTTAAAATTCACTCTTTCTTCTAGGAGTTGTGATTGGGAGGGATGAGCTGTGGTGCATCTGCCTTGGTCTGTGCTGCTCAGGGGGATGTGCTGCTGCCTTTGCAGGCAGGGGTAAAGTTCCTTTGGAGTTTTATGGGGACAAAAGTGCAGATATTAAAAAAGCCCAGTCAGAGTTCACATCTTCAGCTCAGCTGCTGTTCACCAGCTCATGTATCCAAGTCAGGTGAACCACAAAAGTTCTGCTGGGTTTGATTTCAGCTAATGCTGGTGAAGCCTGGGCTGCAGGGAGCTCTCAGGACAGAATTGGTGGGCTGAAGTGCTTTCCATCACATCTGCTGCGTGCCCAGCAGTGCCTCCCCAACCAAACCATCTCCTGTCAGGGCAAACTCAGCCGTGGAGGAGACAAAACCAGCGCTTGTGAGATGTGTGCTGTGACACCACCGGCCTTGCCTGCTTTGGGAAGTCCCAGAAAGTTTTCCTGTGGTGGGTGTGCAGCACAAGTTAGAGCACATTAAATGGTGTGTGGATGTTGACGCTCAGGAGAAAAGCAGCTCCAAAACAAAAACCCAGGGGGTGTCTGTGCTCTCTCGTGGGAGCGTTCCCGCTGGGATTTAATGTGCTGCGACTCCTGCACGGTGCCTGCACACCATTAGAGGATTTGCCTCAACTCTCCCAAGTGTCCTCACGTTGTTGCTGTGACTTCTGGTCCTGCTCTTGCTGCTGCCTGCAGAGCGAGCGAGTGGATTTCCATGGGCAGCCCTTCCTCCGCAGACCCCGCGCCGCGTCGCCCTTACGTGTCAGTCATTTAATTAACCTTTCAAATTGTCTCCTCAGCCCCAGTTAGAAAGGGCAAGGTCCCGTGGCCTGTTTTAATATTTAAAATGAGAAACTGCTGTTCATCACGGACGCTTCATTTCCTGCAGAGTGATGTGCCTCAGAGCCCTTCTATCTGCAGACCTGATGTGCATGATGATGCCTCTGCTCCATTAACGCAGGTTTTCAGCAGGGCTCTGCCTGCTTTGGGCTGGTTGGGTTAAAAGAAAATCACCCAAAATACCATGATGATTCAACATTTATGGTTTTTAGCCATTGCAAGCTAAATATATTCTCAGCAGGGTGTTTGGGGGTAGGAGGGACAGCAGGGATGCTCTGCTCTGTTGTGTTTCTAACGGGTTTAGTAATGCTCGGTAGAAACGATATCTTCGGTTTTCTCAGAGCAGACATTTGTAACAGAGTACCCCGTGCTATAAAGGCAATTAATTGTCTGTTTGATGTGCCTACTGTACATCAAAATCTGCTTTTTAATTATGAGTTTGAAGCTGGCTGCACAAAGGATCAATTTTTGATTTCCTAAGATACTTAATGTGTTATGAATGGGAAAAGAAGGCGCAGTCAAATTGAGCGTTTTATTCCTGTTTTAAAGTAATTGTCAAAGTTATGAAAATATTTATATAGAAACCAGTGTTTTAGTTGTCTGATTGCATAAAAAATTGTGGACCTGTAGAAATTAATGGTAGACAATGAGGTTTTGCCCCCCTTCCCCCAGGAGATCTAGCAGCTGTAGACATTTTCTCCAATTAATCCAATGGAAAACACGAGACACTGACACATCTCAAAACAGGCATCTAATTTAGGAGTCTCTTGGGCACTGAAGTCCTTTAGACAGCCCAGAAAGGTTCCTGAGGCCTCTGACTCATGGCTCAGGGTCTGCAGCAGTGAAGTGGAAGCTTGGGTTCCCTCTGTGCCTCTCAACTTCACACCCCACAAAAAGGTGTGAGCGCTCTCCTGCATGTCTGAGGCCACCTCTCCAAGCTTTGTGTCCATGTGGGAATAGAAATGATTAATAATAGTGTTTGGCTGATGGTTGGAGAGAAGCATTGTTCCAGAGCATGGAAGTGAAATCTGAAAAAAAATTGGCACATGACAGTCTTTTCTCAAATTGTAGTGGGATTTGCATGAAATTTGCGAGGGGTACACTAAGAATTAATTTGCTGTTAGGTTTGGGGATAGAGAAGCTTCAAAATTATTAATAAACATTGAGGGGGGAAATGTGATTTTCAAGTGCTTTATGATCTCATTTTGAAGAAGGATAAAATAGTTTGTTCTTTTGTAGTTTTACTGTTTGTGTTAATATAAATCTATGGATAATTTTCCAGCATAGAATTAGAACCTGATCGAATTGGTTTGACCTGGAACAACGTGAGCCAACTGTGGCATAAACTCAGAAAGTACTGAAAAGTGCTCAGCAACATCCATGGCTATCCAGAAGAGAAAATGTATGTGTTTATCCAATTAAAACTCCAGGAATAAATAAGCACTTTAGACACAATCTAATTATCCAGCTGGAATTTGGCCAGGATTCTAGAAGCTGACATCCCTTGAGTTAGAGGTGTCAACAGGGAATTGATAGTGAGGGTGAGAAGTTGAGTTCTGCATCCTCATGTGGGGTGCTGGGCAGTTCTGACAGTGCCCACCACAATGAGCTGCTCTTTATCCCTGCCCTTCATTAGTGTGCCCTGAAAAAGCGTGAAACGTAATTAAAATAATCCTGAATTATCATTATTTTAAGTGCTGCTAATGGCACTATTGGAGACAATGAGATGAAATAGTATCTAATTTTTCTCGTTAATATTGTCCTTTTAATTCCTCTTGCATCAAAGGCTGTTTCTGCATAAAATTGCTCTTGAGGAGGATGGGGCTGCATTAAGAGTTTTGGGTTCTTCATCTTCAGGTCTTTAAGGAGGAAAGATTTATTTTATTTTTGAGCATCTCCGTGGGGCAATCTCTGCAATAGAAAGTCCTGTTTTTCAGAAATAATAGTAGATATCTATGCTAATAGTTCCATGTTTGTAAATGTTTTTTTTTCTCAGGCTGATTTTTGCAGTTATAGCTGTCTCCCAAAGAGTAGCTGAATTACAGAGGGAAAACTGGCAAGATTAATAATTAATGTGATAACTTTGGCTAGAGTTTTATTCCTTAACAGTGAACACCTATAAACTCAGGGGATGTGTGTCTCAGGAGCTAAGTTTTAAAATTTCATTCTCCCCTTTCCCTCAAAATAGGGGGAATTAGTGTAATTCAAAGGATCAAATGGATTTTATTTTTATTTTTGTGCTTTTCTTTCTTCCTCTCCTGCTGTTTGGTGTGGCTGACATGCACAAGTGTGGGTTTTTTGGGTCCACTTTTGAATTGCAGCACCAGCAGCTGCAGGTGGGCTGTCTGTGGGCTGTGATCACCAGAGCCAGTTCAGAGCTGTGGTTTCCAGGTGAACTGGCACATCCTTCCCAAGTGTTTTTTATTTGACAGCTGATGATGACTCCAAGTTTCAGGTGTACAACCTATCCTGCATTTTGTTGGCTCCCAAGGTGGCTTCCTGCCTGCTCCAGCCCCTTGGATCCCCATGCCTTGGTCATCAATAGAAGAATTTAATTGCTTGCCTTGCTGCTCCTCCTGCTGTGGTGCTGGTGGGACTGGGAGGAGCCCTGAGGGCACTGCTGTGTGTCCAGAGCCTCCTGTCCCAGGGCTGTTTGCTCCAGGTGCCAGTGGGGCACTGCTGAAACAGTGAAGTTGTGCTCACAGTCGCTGCCTCAAACACAAAACTGGCTCAGCATTAACATCCCAGAGAGATGAACCGAGCACTGCAGGATCTCTGATATCCTCAGACCAGGCTTTTGTGCATCTGTGTGGAACGAACTGAAGTGCTGGATTAGCAGAGACTTCATAATGGTTGTCTAGACAGGATGATGCTTATCCATAGAGATAAGTTCCTTTTTACCAATTAGGGGGAAAAAAAAAAGGATTTATTTTGCTTAAGCAGTACCTAAGAGTAGTAAGAGCAATGCCATTGTCTCGGTTGGTTGCTCAAGTGTTAAGGTGATGTTGGGGATATTATTGAACGAGACCAAAGCAAGTACCAAGGGAGAATTAGCTAATTCAGCTTAATAACTAAGCATTTCTTATTTGGGTGAGAGCAGGATTCCACATCTCTTCCAGGAGAAACAACTAAATTAGATTTTTATTAAGAGATTAGTCCATGTCACTGCTTACATCCTACAAGATTTTCTGTCACAGCAGAGGCTGGTTCTCGGCAGCCCCAGTTCTGGGAGGCTCTGCCTGGTCTTTCCAGTCCCCCTGTGGTTTCCTTAGTGCTGGGAAATGGGCTGTGGAGTCTCCAGTAGTTGCCATAAATACCTGAGTGCCATCTCTTTTGTCCTGCCTCAGGCGTTTTGGGATGTGCTGTGACTGAGGGCAGACACCACGGGGACGCTGCCAGGGATAATCCAAGGTCCTGACAACAGTCTGCAGGGAACCAGTTTCTGCAGACACTGATGGTTGCTCCAAACTGGAGTGTGGTCATTTCTGGACTAAGGGAGGGGCTGCTTTCTCTCCGCTCATTATCTCGTTTATTAACGAGCTGCTGCAATTCTGCACTGTCCTTCCTGTCCATAGGAGAGGGAAACCACTGTGTTCAATGTCAAACATCTGCCCAACAAACCTGTCCTTCACGAAGGGGATCCCTCCTTCAGTTTCTCTCTGTGTTATTAATCCCTCCCAGTGCTCTTGGAAGGAGCAAGAAAATGAGCCTTTTCTTTTCCTTCTCTTAAGAAAAAATTGTTAAATACTTAAACGCAGGCTATTTTTTTTATCTTCCTGTGGAATGCCTCAGGGCAAGGTTACAGTAATTGTGTGCTGTGCTGCCCTTCTATAGAGTCTCATTGTAATTTGGCTCGTTTTTGTAGCATCTCTCTCTGGAGAATCAGCTGGAGCAGCTCTTGCAAGGTGTCAGTGTGGTGACAAAGGGCTCTGTTCTGTGTGCATGTTCCATGGGAGGATGTCTGCCAAGGTGTGGTGATGAAAACTGCTCTGAGGTTTGTGACTGACAGGGTTTTTTCCTCCTTTTTCTTATTTTTTTTTTTTAATGGGACATTGAAAAATTAACAGATCTTTAAGCAAAAAGGGGTATTTTTTGTAGGTTGGGTAGAATTTTGTGGTCTTGTCACTGCAGAGTAGTTTATTGTTCTCTGGAGGAGTACACAGTGCATTGCACTGATTCCCTGTGATGCTGCAGATTTTTCTCTCAGCCCTCCTATCCACGTTTCTCTTCCTAACAGCTCATTCTGGTCAACCTGACCCATTTCTGACCAGAAGTCTTTATCTGACTCAGGGACAAATTAATCAGGCATTACATATAAAATGTCAGTTCTTAACACAGTAGTGAAATTCCCCTGAGCTCATTTTTTATCTTTCACAGAAGACAGAAGTGCATTGCTGCTGGAATGGGGCCCTTTTTTAGACTTTACCATGTCTTGGTACAGGTTTTCCTCTGGGGACTGAAGATCTTTCAGGACATACAAAAATCCCAAGTGGTTTTATTGGTTTTTTTGTACTGGTTGCTAAGCCTTTACCGTTACCAAAGAGGAATTTAGGGAGTTAGAACAAGATTGGTTTAAAATCTGTTTGTTTTCCCTCAAGTCACTGCAGGATAAGAGAATGGTTTGTGCTTTGTTTCCTGGCAGGAACATGTTTTCAATATAATCCAGCCCTCTCTGTCTGTCCTCATTGTTTGGATTGTGCTCCACAGCCTTTCAGACATGAGAGCAGTTAATATGGATTGTTCCTCTTGACCCTGACCACATTTATCCCCAACAATTCATTCCATTCCAGTGGATGATTCCCTTTTGGCTGAGAACGAGGTGTCTGGAAGCTTTGCTTTACCCCAGTGCTTTTATGACCTATTTCAGATGCCAGAACACCTTTATAGCCACGTCACACTGTTCTGTCCTTCCTGCCTGTGCTGGGTGCTTTAATGGAAGGACAGCTTGAAAAATATGGGGTACAGCACAAAAACTTTAGTTTTTTCTCCAGTCAGCAGGGGTTGGTCTCCTTGAATTCAGCTCTCCTGACCTATTTTACCCCAGCAGGCAGAAGCAGTCTAACTTTCTTGCATCACCCAGCTGGTTGCAGTTGTTAAAACACTGAGGTGGTGTGTTTCAAGATGTACCAGCAGCAACATTGCCTGGGAGCTCCCTCTTAGCAAAAAATAAAAAATTCTGCGAACATTGGGGTGCATTAAAAATTTAAAATGCAACTAGTGTTTTCCATATTGTAGGCACATAAAGGTGTAATAGGAGCTTTTGCTTGGGGATTGTGTCTTTGATAGGGGGTGTGTGTGTGTGTGTCTTGACTCTGAAAGCTTTCCTGTCTCTGCCTGTTAAACTTGGCCGAGCTGCTTCAGAAATCCACCCCACACTGTGATAGCTCCGGCATCTCCAGGGTAATCTGGGATGCTGCATACAAATCCTTGTGCAAGCTTTCAGTCTGACAGGCTCGAGCTAGGCCAGGCATATCTGTGAGAGGTGTTCAGCACCATTTGTACTGCCACTGGACTGGAAACTCAGCTCAGATGTTCAGCGCCCGCGTCGCCAGCCCGAGCCCGCTGAGTTCCACACAGCTTCTCCCGCTGATGGGGTTTTTCTCAATAAAACTTCACGCCCAGCAGCTTCCCTGCTGTCCGAGGATGTGTTTGTTTCTTCACTTCTGAGCCTCTGGTCAAGCTCTGTTGGAGAAGAAAAAGTTCCAATGTGGGCTTGAGTCCTGTTTTTTTCTAAACTGTGAAAGCACGGAAAAACATTTATCGGGAAGAGGATTCTGCTACAAAATACAGCAGTTTTTGGCACTTGCTTTTGGGTCTGCTGCACTTTTCCCTGTTACTTTGGTGTCTTGTCTCACTTCTGGCAGCCTGGGTTGCCTTAGCAGGGAGCTGATTCCGTGCTGTCCAGGTTGCCCATCCTTCAGGGAGTGGCTGAATTTATAGAATCTCAGGATCCTGAAATGGTTTGGGCTGGAATGGACCTTAAAGAACATCCAGTTCCAACCCACCCCCACCCTTCAGAGAGATCAAGTCCACCCTGCCTTGTTGTTGTTGTTGTGCTGCAGAGTGGTTTGGTTTGGCTCTCTGTGGTAGGGAGGCACAGATGTTGGAGCTGATGCTCTGCAGAAATGCCAGGAGAAATTGGGTCTGTAAAAACTGGACCTGGTTGCTCCGAGCCCCATCCAGTGTGGGTGGATGGCCAGACCTTGCCCTGCAGTGCAGGGTGCTCAGGAGGTGGACAGGGCTGGTGTGGGTGGGAGAAGCTGAGGCTGGACAAGATCAAACCAAGCTCCACAGTGAGAGGGGGCTCGGTCTGGTGAGAGACAAGAGCAGGACAAACTTCTGGGTGCAGAATATGGGAGGAGAGAACAGCCAAAGCCAACCAAGGCATTAAAATGAATTAAACAGAGAACCATTCTCTGGATTTGCAAGTTTTCAGCTCATTCTGGTCTCTGAGTGCACGTTTCCCAGCTCTGCAGAGTGTGTGAGGCTGTTCCCAAGGGACCCCAGGGCTGCTCCTAATGAATTACAGCCCTGCCAGGCCTCCGAATTTGTTTAATTTGTTTTTCTTTTATAAAGTGAATTTCCTTTGGTTTTGTACAGAGGGTGGAATCAATTTTTTTTTCCAGTGTGCAGAGCGTTATTTTATAAACTCTCTAAGAGGATTGGAGTATCAAAGCTCTGGATAAGTCTTGCATTTGAATTTTTGTGACTTCTTCACAAACGGATCATTATTCATTTTCACCTTTACGGGTGCTGCTTTCTGTATGAAATGCAGAATAACCAGCTGCTAAGTGAGTTTCAAACAGAGCTTTTCATTTTCTTCTGAGGAAATAACACGAGCTGTGGTGGTAATAGATCATCTGTATAGGAGGCAAATCTATTTTTTATGAGCGTGATATTTTGATGGCAAGTGCCGAAATCATATAAAAATAAGAATATGTATTGCAGATAATTAGTTCTGAGGGTTTGGGGGTTATTTTATTTTATTGTACTAAACTCTACCTTTTACCTGGGCAGAGATGAAGAGCTGCTGGCTGTACATTGCCTACTGAAGTTTCAGCCAAGTGGTGCAAGCTGAGTGCCAAAGTTCTCATGGTTTAGAAGGATGGTAGATGTAGAAGAGGCAAAATTTGAGCCAGATTTCAAAAGCAAATGTCCCAGCTCCAGCTGGCTGCAGTCTGGGGGTGGGCTGTGCTGGGCACAGCTGGCTGGGCTGTGATGGGCACAGCAGGGTAGGGTGTTGGGTTGGGCACAGCTGGGTGGGTTGGGCTGTGTTGGGCACAGCTGGATGGGCTGTGCTGGGCACAGGAAGGTGGGTTGGGCTGTGTTTGGCACAGCTGGATGGGCTGTGTT